>PVLC010037902.1:5000-15021 GCA_004027655.1 Graphiurus murinus
AGAACAACAATAAAAGAGAAAACAGAACATTCACAAGTTGTATGTTAATATTAAATTATTGAATGTCTGTATAACTAACTAGATTCTCAAAAAGAAAAGATAATGGAGCAGAAGATATACTTAAAAAATCATCGCAAAAATTCCAAAATTAATAAATGACCTCAAACCACACACTCAAGAAGCTCATAGAATATTCAATATAAATACACAAAGAATAAAGAAAAATGAGAGACAAACTAAAAGAAAGCCTCTTAAATATAACATTAAAATGATAAAATCCAAAAAATATAGTCAAGAAACCAAAAAGACCTTAATTCCTAAAACAGGTCAAAGTCACAGGTTTCGCATTTGAGGACTTCAACATGATTATTGTTGGGGATACAATTAAGCCCCAAAGAACAAACTCTCATTTTCACTCCCCAGTGAAAATCAGCCAGCTGTAATCTCAGTACTTGGGAGACTGAGACAAGAGGATCACAGATTTAAGGCCAATATGTGTGAACTCAGGAAACTCTGTTTCAAAATGAAAAACAGAAAGGGCTGATGGTATAGCTCAGAAGAACATTCCTGGGTTCCACCCCAAGTATCAGAAAAGTAAGATAAAATGAAAATTCTAGCATCAATTATATGTACAAATCCAAAATAACACCTAAATGATCATTTGAAAAGGTACCAAATATCATGTTCTGAGTCACTGACATCAAATATGAGGTAGACATTGGGTGTGGTCCAACATGGGACAATACTCTTCTCTATCTGTAGATTTCAAAAGCTATGAAACAACCTGCCTGGAAAACACAGTGGTAGGACATAGAGTAGTAGGACATGCATGAGATAGAGATTCCAATTCCAAAAGTGAGAAATTGAAAGGAAAAACAAACAAACAAACAAACAAAAAACCAAGCAAATCTGAAAACCAGATAGATGATAACTTCACCCTTTCATCCTATGGAGTTAGGACTTATCCAATGCACCCTAAGAGCAGTGACCCCATAAAAATTTACCTCTCACGCCAAAAACTTGGAGGAAATAACATAAGAAATACCTGATTGTAGGTCAAGAGTTTCTTTTCAGAGTGGTGAAACTTTTCTGTAATTAGATAATGGTGATGGTTGAGTAACATTGTTAACGGAATTGTGGCATTTTAAAATTGTGATTTTTCATGGCATTTGAATCATATCCAATTAAAACATGATGGAAAACACATGCTACCCTATTTTAAGATTTTAAAAAATTACATTAATTAGAACAGTGTGGTAATGAGTCACAATAATCATATAAAGCAATGGAAGATAATGGTTCATCTAGAAAGAAACCCACAAATATATGCTTGATTTAGTTTCAACAATATTAACAAGGTGAACTGGGCGTGGTGGTGCACGTTTTTAATCCCAGTACTTGGGAGGCTGAGACTGGAGGATCCGAGTTCTTGGCCAGCCTCCACTACTTAGTGAGGCTCTCTGGAACTTAGTGAGACCCTGTTTCAAAATAAATAATAAAAAATAGGACTGGTGGTTTGGCTTGGAGGTAAAATGCCCCTGGGTTCAATCTTAGTACTGTAAAAAAAACGAAAAGAAAAAAAAAAAATATATATATATATATATAAACAAGGTTAGTGGAAAAATAAAACAGCTCAACCATTGTTACTGGGATATTTGTATATTCATAATCAAGAAATAAATAAATTAGGCTAGACATGGTGGCACATGACTATAATCCTAGTACTTGGGAGGCTAAGACAGGAGGATTACAGGTTTGAGGATAGCCTCAGCAAGTAGTGAGACTCTAATCAGCCTAGTGAGACTTTGTTTCAAAATAAAAATAAAGTAGGGCTGGAGGTATAACTAGGAGGTAGAATGCCCCTAGGTTCAATCCCCAGTACCACACATACACACAAAAATATAGATAAATAATAAATGCAAAAATAAATAAGAATCCTATCTTACTTTTATACGATACTATTTAGAAATTAAATCAAGGTAAAGACACAAATTCTAAATTACAAATATGGTAGTTGAAAAACAAACTATTTGGACAAGACACAAAAAAAGTGTAAGTCATTAAAATAATTTTGATATAATTAAACTTAAAATATCTTAAGGAAATTGTAAAGAGCATGAAAAGCAACCAGTAAATTTGAAAACTATTCACAAAAGGTTAGAGCAAAAAATTCCAGTGTGTACAGTAGGGAACTATAGGTAATAATAGTGCACTGTTCATTAGAAAAAGCTAGAAGAAAGAAATTTTAGTTTTTACCATAAAGAAATGATAAATGACTGAGGATATAGATATATTTAGCCTGACTTAAACATTATACAATGTATAAACCTGTATGAAACATCTCATGATACCCCAAGCATATGTATAATTTTTGTTCATATGTATCAGATAAAAATTAATTTAACTTTAGTAATCAAAAATATTTATCTGATAAATTATTTAGAACAAAATAAAAACACATACAAGTCAATAAAACGAAGACAAGCAGCACAATAAAAAACAGTATTTACAGATACTTAAAAAAAATCGGTGAAATACAATTGGCAAATAAAAACAAAAAATAATGTTCAAAATCATTAGTTACTTGGGAATTTTAGACTAAAGCCACAGTATGACACCAGAACAGCCAATATTAAAAAGAAAACAGAAAATAAAAATTGGTAATGAATTTGAAAAACACTTAATACATTTGTATATTGATAATAAGCATCCTGAATTTTGCCACAATTTTGGAAAATAGTGTGCTGTTTTCTTATAAAATTAATTGATATTCATATGACTGAGAGAACTGACCAAAATGAATTTTGAAAAAGAACAATCTCACACAAAGACCTACATACAAAAGTCCATAAAGTTTAATTTAGAATAGCAAAAAACTGGTAAATGAATGGATAAATAAATTGTTGGGCATTCATATAAAAAGAATACTGCTCAGTATTAAGCAGGAATAATCTACTGATTTATGCAACTATATAAATGACTCCTAAAAAGCATGATGCTTACTGGAAAAAGAGTCAGACTCAAATGTCTGCACATGTATGATCTCATTTTCATGATATTCTTACAAATGCAAAAATAATAAAACAGAAAACAAGTCAATGGTTATCAGACACTAGCATTACGGTAAGAGTTGACTACCAAGAGGCTCAAAGGAATATTTTGGAGTTATGAAACTATTCTGAATCTTGATTGTAGTAATGATTCTGATTGTGTAGACCCGAGAAGAGTTAATTTTACTTTAAGTGATATGTCAACAAATCTGTTATATAATGAATTATGTCCCCATCCCTCAAATTTATATGTTGAAATCCTAAGCTTCTGTACCATGTACCATAGGATGTGACCTTATTTGGAGATAGAGTTTATTTATTTATTTATTTATTTATTTATTTATTTATTTATTTAGCAGTACTGGGGATTGAACTCAGGGGCATTCTACCTCCTTGCTATACCCCCAGCCCTATTTTTTATTGTTTATTTTGAAACAGGGTCTTACTAAGGTGCAGAGTGCCTCACTAGATAGCTGAGGCTGGCCGCGAACCTGGATCCTCTGGTCTCAGCCTCCCAAATGCTGGGATTACAAACATGTGTCACCATGCCTGGCTGAAATGGGTTTTTTTTATATACTTTTATTGGTGCATGATAGTCTCATAATGTAGTCATAGGTTTTTTACAGTGGTAATCAAAGTGAGCCATAATCCAATGACTGGTGTTCTAATAAAAGAGGGAAATTGTGTACACAAAGGCATATACAGAAAGAAGATAATGTACAGAGCCACAGAGAGAAGACAGCCATCTTTAGTCAAGGAGACAGACCAGGACCAACCCTACCAATACTGTGATTTGGGACCTCAGCCTCCAGAATTATTTGGCAATAAATTTGTTAGTTTGAGACCTTCAGTTTGTGGTGCTGTGTTACAGCATTGCTAGCAAATTAACATATCTGATTTTTATCTCCACAATTAAAAAAAATACAAACAATTACCATCCTAATATAGTCAATTGGGGGAATAGAATTTAAATATTGAAGTATTTTATGTGTACATGAACAATAAAAAATGCCACTTGATTAAGTTTATTTTTATGTCTCTTTAGTATTCATCCATCTGAGTTGATTGTCTCAGGAGTATCATAAAAATTTCCTTTAGAAAGATGTTCTCCAGGTATACCTTTGTTATTTTCTCAAAAACCTTGAGTTCATGTATTTTCTAAATTTTTAAATACTGCTTTAACCATTAATACTCTGATACTGTTATAAAAGTATACAGGTATGTCTCACTGTTGAATGTCTTTATAAAGAAATGTGTGTCGCTGTACATCTTTATAAACACATCAGCTCTCCCACATGCTTAGGATTTCACAAATACTGCAGAATGCTCTAAAAGATGATTCTAGTATTGTACAGGAAGGAGATTAGGAAAGGATCAGGGTTTGTTTTCTATGTGCATTCAAATCAGGCTCTCTACACATGCAGTGGGCTCTGTATGGACTTTAAACCAGATGTCCTGCTATGTTCTTCATTGGGCAACTGACTGTTGTACACCATCATGACTCAGAGAATGGTGATTCCTTGATAAGATGAGATACATGTTGCACAAATATAAGTCAAAACTTGTTATAATCTAAAAAAAAAAAACACTAAATCATATGCTAGTCTTAGATAGCCATATAATTACCAAAGTCTTTTAGGATGCATTCAGGAACTAAAAAGTTCCTAACTCAAACTGACAAGTTCAAGCCTATCAGTTATGACTCTCCATCTTGGAGCCAGGCCCAAGGTAGGAAGTCAGTGAAGAGCTGAGCATAATTACCCATCAGCATATCAATCTTTAAAATAATTTCTACAGATATGTTAAAAAGTGTTCCATGTCCACAGTTTACAATCATAATTGTACCCTAGGTCTTTTTAAAACTAATATAGCCTTAGTACCTTTCTTTATATTGTTGCTGACTTTCATAATTTCCTTAATGAACAGATATTTAATTATGTTCCTCCTGTATCAATTTTATATTTAGTCCATCTGGCGATCATGTGCTAGAACATTTAATATTCAAGTTCATTTTTGAAAGTATACTAAACTAGATAATTTAAATAAGACTGCCTTTTATATGTTCTAATACAATTTCATAAATAATTACATATAGAAACTTGTATGATTTAGAAGATATTTAATGCAACATAAAGCTTTCCACTTTTGTAGCTAACCAATTCTAAATCAAGGAAAAGCTATAGAAATTACACTTCATGTTGCAAGCTAGTAATTTTTGTGTTCACGTGTCTACTAAAAATATTACTCAAATTAAGAAATGATTTTCAAGGCTTTGAAAAGTTTCCCAAAAGTACTATTACCAAAAATCCCTTGAGACAAAGGAGAGAAAGAACATGCATCTTTTTTACATATATGTATTTTATATAGGAAAGTAGATGTGATGAAAGAAATTACATATATATATCTATATATATATATATATATGATAGCAACTCACATCTACTTCATTACAGGAAGGCTCATAGGTCAGAAAACTTGTAGACAACTTCCTCTGTGGATAATATAGGTATGAAAGCAGGATAGTTTCTCTTAGTGGTATTTTTCCTATATATTCCTCTCAAGTTTATTTAAGATCCTTCCTGTGGATATTGTTTGCACATAGCAAATGTGTTTCAGTACCATCATTTGCACCACCAGATGCAACCTCAATTTTTGGTTAGTGTGAGTTTATGGTTATGACCAGAGAATTTTTCTTCTCCAGCCATATTTTACTTACTTAAAAATGAAATGTTGACCCCTGCTTTGTGGCACATACTTAGAGTCCCAGTACTTGAGGGACTGTGATAAGGGGGATCACAGATTCTAGGCCAGTCTTGACAACATAGCAAATCCCTTAGCAACCTTAGTGAGATCTTGTTTCAAAATAAAAAATAAAATAGGACTAGGTGTGTAGCTTAGAAGTAGAATGTCCTTGTGTCCAATCACCAGTACAAAGAGAGGAAAGAGAGAGAAAGCACAATCAAATGACATGAATTCTTCTTTTCATTCTTTCATTTCTCTGGAAAATCTGTAGCTGGATTCCTCTTGGCTACTTAAATTAGAGATGATCACTAAGGGCCCACACTGGTCCTCTATATGTCTTGCATTTATAGAGTTTATTATCTATCCAAATTAAAAAAGGATTTAAGTTAAATATTAGGGTAGTCAATGTTGACAATTCAGAAGGCTGAAGTTAGATTCTCGGATGGAGTTTTGATTTCTGATGAGCACAGAAGGCTGTTGGGTGCTCAAATGTTGCTATTTGACATAATGAAATAGTGCAAATAATTCTATCAAAGGTAGAAAGAAGAAAGGCTCCAAGGAGACAATGGAGGGGACTTGAATCAATATTAATACCTGGGAAATGATAGCAGCAGCAGAGTGACTCTGGTGTGAAACAATTAAGGTTGACAGGGCTCAGTTTGAACAATGTGTTGCACTGTTCATAAAGCTAAGAGACAGATCTGCAAGCAATGACAAGCCCTGTATACTGTGACTGCATCATTATTGACTGATGGTCAGGAGGTTTAATGGGTGACCTGAGAATCACTAATTAGGCATTAATCTTTCAATCAGTCATGGTGGCTTATAGAAATGACTCTTTGGTAACTTTCATTCCCTCCTTCCCCCATAAAGCCACGGAAGCTATGACTTTTACATTAGGAGACAAAATTTCTTAAACAGTTGATCTGGCTTTCCAGAGGACAAAGCCACCGATTCCACAATTAGAAAGACGACTTAAAATGTCAAGAACCCTGGCAAAGTAATACCTTTGCTTAAATTGACAGTGAGGGAAGAACAAGTGAGACAGAACCCTTTGCTGAGAGTAGATTTAATTGGCAGAGGTCAAGAAATTTCACAATGATATAGAGTGCCTTAAAAATGCAAAAAAAAAAAAAAGTCCTCTGAAGAGGAGGAAAAAAACTGCCTAAAGTAGAACCGGTGATGTCAGTGTCAATCTTCTCCATCACAATCTTGCCTGGGGCTGATGCTGCCAAGACTAAAGAGATAATGACATCTGTATGCATCTGTATGGCATATTCGGAGTACTGTAGCATTTTATTTTACACCTTGGCAAAAATAAAGAAATTTTAGACTTCTTTGTTAAGAAAAAAATGGGAGAAGAACTAAATTATGTGTTTGTTCTAAAACACACATTTCTCCTCATTCACTATGTGTGAAATAAATGCTCATTAACTGAAATCCTTTCTGAATGTTGTTACAAATTTTCAAATACAGAAAAACAATTTGGTCTCAGAACCAATAGCTAGAGCGCCAATTTTCTTGAATAGCCTAAGAAAAGTTTGTCTTGAACAGAGAGCTGTAGGGTTTAATAAATATATGTATTTGATTGAAAAAAAAAACTTTTACTACATGTATTTTGGGAATGGATATGATTGCTTTATATGCATATTTAAACCTTTCTCATTAAGAAATACTTTCAAACCATTACTCTGTATGGTGAGCTGCATCATGTGTGAACTGTTTCTAGACTGCAGACTTGTTAAAAGAAAATGTTTGAATGTGGACAAAATGAACTACTCAAAATTGGCGCCATTTCTGAAATGTCATAAACATGACTAAAATGTTTATGTCTAAACCAGTAAACATTATTAATAACATCATATTGTATATATAGATCTGAATCAGCTGAGAAGATCTTAATAGACTCAACCTTGGAAAACTGTGCAGATTCTAGTGTGTTATGATTTGGATATAGATTTTATTTTTATATGCTTTTATTAGTGCATTATAGTCTCACATCATAATGTTAATCATGTTGACAGTTGCATACATGCACACAGCTCCCAGAAAAGATCACTTATTGCACTTGGAAATGCAAAATGTATATAAGTAAAACAATTGAATAATGAGGGTTCTAACCTTATCAGTGAAATAACCTATTGATGGATTAATAATTTGAACAGATTTACTGGTATTACTGTAGAAAGGTAAGGCATATGCATCTGTTGGCATTCTTGTAGATATAATCTAAAATATTGACCACATAACTTAAGGGAAAGAAGATTTATTTTCTTATGATTTCCAGTTCGGGCCAGGTGAGACCAGGGACTTTGCATCTCAGGTCATGACAGCAGGAAGCAGAGAAAGAAAGAGCACATAGACTGTGCTCACGTTATGGAGGCTGAAAGCAAGAAAATAAGCTGAGGGAGGAGGAACCAGATATATAATTTCCAAGGCTGCATTGCCAGAGACCATCTCCTCCAGCCACACGCTACCAGCCTACTGAGTAATACCTAGGTAAATTCATTACAAAGGATGTATCTACTTCTGAGATTACAACCCTTATGACTCAATTATATCAACACCAAACATTAACAAATGAGCTCTTTAGGGGACATTTTACACCTAACTATAACAATGTGGCTAGAAGAGGTAGGTCACTGAGGGCAGGGCTGTGAGGACTCTATCCAGGCCCCTCCCTCCATCTCTCTCTCTTTCTCTGCATTCTTGTTGTCATGAGACAAGCAGCTTTCTTCTGCCAAGCCCTGCCACCTTGATGTATCTGCCTTGGCCCCAGTCAACTGTGGAATGAACCTCTAAAATGAATGATAACCCAAACAAACCTTTTCCCCTCTAAGGTTTTCTTGTCAGGTATTTTTGTCACAGAGATAAAAACAAAAACAAAACAAAACTCCAGACTAATGCACAATGTAAAGTAATTTCTAATTTAGCAAACTTTTAAATGTCTCTTTGCTAAAAAATATAATAATGTCCTATCATCAAATATTATTTTTAATTATCTATTTCCATAGATAATCTAATTTTCTGTTCTTTCATTAGTCCTGAAGACCAAAAGCTTGAAACCAGCAACTTGTGTACAGATTTTTTGGATTTTTGTTATTTGGCAAACCAGTATCTTGAGTCAGTCACTCTCAATTTCTGTAATGCTATTTTTTCTAAGTCTTTTTTTTAAAATTGGTACATTGTAATCATAAATCTTTGTTAGTTATAAGCGGGTAAAGGCATACATGCACACAGTTCTCATTTAACCCTTCCACAGTTCCAGTTCCCACCCCCACCCTACCTCCTTCTCAAGTTCAGTTTAATGATTGACTTTGAAATGTTTGTGAAACTACATCCTGTGCATTTGGGCATCCTCCACCATTACCTTCAATTAAGTCACTTTCTTTGTTCATCTAAGGTTCTCTTTGGTCTGGAGTCCCTCTTATGTCTATTTCCCTAGCTTTGGTATATTAGGAAGAGCGTATGATTTTTGACTTTTTGTTACTGACTAATCTCATTTAGCATAATGTTTTCCAGTTGCATCCATTTCCCTGCAAATAAAATGATTTTGTTCTTCTTTATGACTGAGTAAAATTCCATTGTGTACATATCCCATAGCTTTGTAATCTGTTCATCTATTGATGGACATCTTGGCTGGTTCCATAGCTTAGCAATTGTGAATTATGCAGCTCTAAACATAGATACACATGCATCAGTCTGATAGTTTGGTTTCCATTCTTTTTAGTAGATACCCAGAAGTGGTATTGCTGGATCATATGGTAAGTTCATTCCCATTCATCTGAGGATCCTCCATACTGTTTTCCAAAGTCGTTGCACTAATCTGCAATCCCACCAAAAATGTAATAAGGTTCCCACTTCTCCATACCCTTGCCAGCATTTGTTGTTTGTGGTTTTGATGATTGCTATTCTAATTGGGGTTAAGTGAAATCTCAAGGTAGTTTGATTTTTATCTCTCTGGTTGCTAATGATGTTGAACATTTCCTCATACATTTATTGGCCATTTGTATTTCTTCTTTTGTGAAGAGTCTATTTAGATCCTTTGCCCATTTTTTGATTGTGTTATTTGTTTTTCTGAGCTGTAACTTTCTTGAGTTCTTTGAATATTCTAGGTATTAGTCCTCTATCAGAAGAGTAGCTGACAAAAATTTTCTCCCACTCTGTGGGTTCTCTGTTGGGGTTCTTGATAGTTTCCTTTGCTGCACAGAAGCTCTTCAGTTCAATGC
>PVLC010037903.1:0-15018 GCA_004027655.1 Graphiurus murinus
TTTTAAGAGATAGGTACTCCAAACCAAGAGGTCCAAGATCATGGGCACAGGCAGCAAACCATCTTCCAGTGAGTCTCTCAGAGAGTGGTGAAGGCAGCCCCTCCTGTCATTCCTGGCTCCCGGCCCCTGCACCTGCCTGTAGGAAGATATGCTGGGCTACAAGTATAAGGCACAGACTGCGCCCTGTTAGTACAGGATGTTGTCTCCCAGCTCCTCTGCAACCGAGCCTTCAGCAGACCACCTCACAGCTCCATCAACCCGATGCTTCTGGGTAATGAAGCGAAACCAGCGAGCCCCTGCTTCAGCTCCTTTGCAGTAAATGCTTCCTCTGGTCAGAGGCGATGTTGGACACCAAAGCAATAGGTAAGGCACTCTTGTGTGACTGTAGTGATGGTTCTGGCAAAAGGCACTGGAGGCAAGAAAAACAGATTTATATGCAGTTCTGTTTCTATCTCTCTATGTAGAAGAAAGTGTTGCCTCCTCTAGGAGGGGAGGGAGCTGACATAAGCACCTGTCACCAGGTAGCTGGCTGAGCCCCCAGGGAAAGGGTGCCAGGCTGTGGACTCAGCAGTGACCTCTGCTGTTGACAGACTGGACGCTCTGCTGAGGCAGTAGGCAGATGATCCTTGGCGAGTGGAGGTCCATGTTGTTGAGCCTACACATAGGCTCCATTCTGGTTGCCATGGCCACCTCGGCCCATTGGGTGAGCACTGGGTGGATGGGGGAGGTGGCCGAATGACAGCCACAGGACATTGCGTCCACCTGCTTTGAGGGCTTTGTCTGTCATAGATGCCCTCTGGTGGACATCTATGTGGGGCATGTAAGAAGAAGCAGGTGCCTCCCCTCTCTTTATAATCAGCATCATTGCTGCAGGAGCCAAGGGCTACAGCTACGTGCTTTCCCAAAGCCTTCCAGCCTACACCTCACGCTGTGCTACTACTAGAGATAATCGGCTTGCATCCCATTTCCCCCAGCAGAGAGATTATTCCTACATGGTGCAGATATAGGCCAGCTCGATTCCATAATCCTGTGTGGAGGGTCTATCTCTCAGGGCCACTTCTAGTGCTGACCAGAGTCCCTGGACAAATTGAGATAATCTGGAGAGAACTTGTTCACAAAGGTCTCCTATGTTACCTATGATAAAGGTAAAGGTAGGGGTGCCATAAAGAATATATAGTGCTGGGTGCAATGGTGCATACCTGTAATCCCAGGGTGTGAGACAGGAGAATTGCGGGTTCAAGGCCAGCCTCAGCAACTTAGAGAGATCCTGTTTCAAAATAAAAAGAGCTGGGAGTACAGCTAAGAAGTAGAAAGTTCCTGGGTTCAATCATCAGTACTAAAAAACAAACAACAACAGAAAATAATGTTATAGTACCAGCTGGGCATGATGGCACACACTTGTAATCCCAGTACTTGGGAGGCTGAGACCGGAGGATCCAGGTTCAAAGCCAGCCTCAGCTACTTAGTGAGGCCCTCCATAACTTAGTGAGACCTTGTTTCAAAATAAATAATAAAAAATAGGACTGGGGGTGTAGCTCAGAGGTAGAATGCCCCTGGGCTCAATCCTCAGTGCCACAAAAAAAAAAAAAAATTATAGTATCAGATGTGTGGTGGGACATGCCCATAATCCAAGCTACTCTAGAGGCTGAGGCAGGAGAATCACACGTTTAAAGTCAGCCTTGGAAATTTAGCATTATCTCATCTTAAACTAAAATAATTTTTAAAAAGGGCTGGGGATATAACTCAGTAGTAGAGCACCCATGTGTTCAATCCTTAATACTGCAAGCAAGCAAACAAACAAGCAAAGAATATCACAGTGACCTAAAGCTAATGGCAGCAGCACCTTGCCTCTCCAAACCCACAGGGCTGAGGGGAGCAAGTTTTCAGGAGTCTAGAAGAAGGAAGTTGGCTACCTTGAAAGGAGCAACAACCTTTAGTGAAAGGTCACAACCAGACGACAGCGTCCCTGCCACGGAGAACTCAGGGAAATAGAAACCCAAGGCCATGTCCACTGGCCCTCTCATCTGCTAGGACCTTTCAGTGCCTAAACCCAGCCGAGACCCAGGGACATAAGACCCCAAGGATATTGTCTGCACAGATCAGCCTCCTGGGGCCTGGAGGGGCAGGAAATGGTGCAGAGTGGATGAGGTTGGGCAAACGAAAGACTTCGGCACAACTTTTCCCTGCAGGATCAGGGGCAGGCAACATCTACTGCACGTGGGCCTTGAAGAAGGGAGGTCTTTCCCAGGAACAGCTGGAAGGAGGACATCTAAGGAGAAAGGAGTGGCACAGCAAACATGCAGAGATTGGAGCATGCAGGTGCATGCAGATGTTGGCCACATCTGGAAGGTCAGGGTCAACACTTGCTGCTGATAGGCAAGCCTGGGCTCAGAACCTAAGCCCAAACCTCCCAGCATTTATCTGGAAGGCACCCTATTTTTGGAATCTGATCATCTTCCTGGCTTGGTACCTCCCCCATTGGACACCCAGAGACACCCTCTCCCCAGAAGGTGGCCCACTCAGGGCTGAGAACCCTAGCTAGTGCCCCAATCTGACATTCTCCCCTGCTGTCCACCCAGTGTCCAAGGCCTTCGGGTTCTGGTCTCATCAGGTCTCACCCTTGAAACAGCTCTTCCTGAGGACCCAGCCCTGCACGTCAGACCTGGCTCCCATGCCTGAGAGGCTGGTGTCTGGTGTCTGCCTCTGCAGAGAAAGTCCTAGTCCATAAAATCTCTGATGGAAGAAAGTACAAAACGTGAACAGAGCCCAGAGGGGACTGACTGGCTGAGGGGAGGGGGGCCAGGAAGGCTTCATGGGGAATGTCACCAGGCTACACCTCAAGCGTCCATGGCAGTTCCCCCAGAGCAGGAGTGGAAGGCATATCGAGAGGGACCAGCATAGCAAGTGTCAAGAGACAGGAGCCTAGAGGATGCCAGGTTTCCTGAGACTGGGGACATGGCAAGGAGAAGGCTAGGGGAGTTGGCAAGGAAATGGAAAGGGCCTTAATGCCAGGTGTGGAAGTTTAGGTTTTATCCTAAAGATGAAGAACAGGTGTCAGTAGGGTTTACATAGAGCAGTTTGGCTCAGTATGCATTTTCCAGATGTTAGGATTGCTGTCCACATTTTCCAGATGAGGGAACTGAGACTCAGGGCAGGTAAGTCACTTGCACAGGGTGACACACTGTGCCAGGCACATGCCACACACTCTGGAAGCCTATTATCTCTTTGAACTCTTGGGGAGACCAGCAGAACGTGGTGCTATGCTCTAGTTATCCCATGATGGGAACTGCCTCAAAAGGAAAGGTTAACACAACAAAGTCATGTCTCTTGCTCAAGAATCTGTGGTTTGGGCAGGGCCAGCACGGAGGGTGTGTCTCAACGCCCTATACCTCCACCCTGGTGACTTTCCTGGAGCAAACTGTAGAGTCTGGGACATGTCCCAGAGTTGGAGGCAATTCCTAGGAAGGGTGTCCAGGTCGGCCACCAGTCTCCCGAGGTCCTGGCAAAGGCTGAGTCACAGCAGAGGGCATCAGGTTGAGAGCAGGTGGCAGACAGATGCTCCAGTGAGTGTCACCAGGAGGCAGTACACCCTGGCAGGTTCCTCTCCATCTTGGAGACTCCCCCAAGAATGTTCAAGGCAACCTCACTGTCCCCCAGAAAAGTGGAGGCTCTTGATGGAGGAAGGAGCCTGAAAGGCCTCTGTGCCAGCTCTCCAACTGGGCGGCCATCACCCATGACATATCCACTAACACTCACACTCACACTCACACTGACTCACACACCTCCACTGCCAGCCACCCGCTGGTCCCTATCGTGGGCTGCTCGGCTGGGAACACTTCTGTCCTTTCGAGTGAGAATCCTGCCTCACTGTGACCTCAGCACCCCGATCCTGGTCCACACTCTACTCCCTCCTCATCTCAGCCCCAAGTGGTCAAGGAGCAGCAACAAAATGGACATACAAGTAAATAACACCCACAGAGCCTTCGCAAACACACAGCATGCAGGATGTCCAGGACTGTCCCAGGTGCTTGGCATGTAATGAATGACCCGTCTACTACGTCCCACTTCTATGAGGTAGGATGGCCTTCCCTGTCTTGTTCATGGCTGGGTCCTCAAGACTCTGCCTGGCCTAGATTAGATATACAATAGGCACATGTTGAATTGTTATCCCTATTTTGCTGATGAGAAAACCAAAGCACAGAAATAATATTCCAGCTGAAGATCACATGGCTCTCAGGGGGCAGAGCTGGGGTTTCAAACCAGACAGTCTGCTTCCAAAGTCCATGCCCTCAACCCCGATATGTGCTGCTCTTTAAAAACGTCTCTTCTTTTCCCAGGAAAACATCTCCTACTTGGCTCATGTTCCTTAGAGAGGTAATATCAATAACATGACGTAAGTGGCACTTCTATGACATGTGGGTTGTTCTCATCTCATGTAAGTTTCATTGTAATGTCACCATGTAATGTTCAGAGGAGCAGGGGTCTCTCCTACACTGTATGTTGCTGTATCCCAAAGCCAATTCTGGCCCATATTATATATACAACAAATATATGTCAAACTAGTTGACTTTACAGGTAAGGAACTGAGGCTCAGAGAACTTAAGAAACTTGCTCAGGGTAAGAGAATTACTAAACGATTCAGCCTTGATTTAGAACTAGTCTCCATCCTCAAAGGCCATTACCACCATACTGCTTGGGCCTCCCCATGCTAAATGGGGATCTTTGGGCTCTTTGGGGCTGCTGTGAAAGCAAAGGATACATTGAATGTGAAGGTGCTCTGCAGTGTAGAAAGAGGCACACAGAGGAGGGACTTTCTTGTCTTAACTCTGTGTCCCTGAGGCCTATGCAGGGCCTGGTGCAGAGGAGGAGCGGCAATGAGAGGCCCAGTGATAGAGGGTGCTGCCTATAGGACACAGGTGAATCTGGGATGGGTGGATGAATAGATGTATGGTCTTGTGAATGGAAGTGTGGGTGGGTGGATGGATGGATGGATGAAAAAATAAATGCTCCTTTGAAAGAGTGTGGTCTCCTGTTAGTATTTTAGTCTTCATCCAGCAGAGGGCACCAAGTCTCCAGTAACTACCTCTGCTGGAGTTTCTGGGCAGTGAACTGCCTCCTCAGGAGGACACATCTGTATCAGAGTTGGGTTTCCTGTGTAGTTTGCTACCCGTTCTGGCAGGTGAAAGGCTTGAGATGCAGGGGACCAGGTCAGAGTCTGTTGGGCACAGGAGCAAGACATAAGAAGCACAGGCTTAAGCCGGGCGTGGTGGCGCAAGCTTGTAATCCCAACATTTGGGAGGCTGAGACTGGAGGATCTGGGTTCGAGGCCCGCCTCAGCTACCTAGTGAGGCACTCCGCAATTTAGTGAGACCCTGTTTCAAAATAAAGAATAAAAACTAGGGCTGGGGGCTGTAGCTCGGAGGTAGAATGCCCCTGAGTTCAATCCCCAGTACCACAAAAAAAAAGAAGCACAGGCTTAGAGACAGAGCCACACCTGCTGCCTGTAATGAGGGCCTCAGAGAGAGCACTTCTCTTTTATAAAACAGGGGAATAAATGTATCTTCATTTGCACTTATCATGAGGACCGAATGAGATTCACTGTAGAAAGTGCTTCGTAGGCTGGAGGTCCTTGACACCCACAGATGAGGCATTTGGGGCTCAGAGACTTACCCTAGGCCACCCCACAAGTATAGGTGGGTAGTAAAGGCATCAGTCTCCGAGGACCCAAATGTGGTTTCAATGAGAATAGAGAAAATCCTATTAGAATGGAAGTGGCTCCTGAGGCATAAAGACAGTCAAGGGAGCTCTCCGAGGCTGGGGAAAATTATTTCAGACAAGTGGGCCCACCCTGCCACTTGGGGAGTACCAAATGCACACTGCAGGGCCCCACCAGGAGCTCCAGGTGCAAGTCAGTGATGTGGGAAATCACCCTTTTAATGTGGAACTTGACTTGCTCCTCCTCAGTGGCTGGGTGTGAATTTGCTGTCTTAACAGGGTGTTGAGAGGCTGAGTTTCCTCCCTTGGTGGTTATTTTATTAAGTTCTCGCAATCCTGATCCCTGTCAGGGATTTATCACAGGGACAAGGCCTTGCTTGAATTGCCTCAAAAGGAGCTTGATGGTCCTCATTGGCAGGCGACGCCCTGCAGAAAGCCAAGCCCAGTTCCACACAGCTTCAAAAAACAAACAGAAAAACCAACTTCGAGCTGGCCTAAAGCAAGTGGCTGTGCTGAGCCGAGGGAGGTCCCGGCCAGAACACAAAACAGCAGTCAGGCTCCGGCTGGTGGGTTGGTCCCCCGGCTCACTGAGGCCAGATCTGCAGACTGAGCAAGGGCCCACATGGGGCGGTATTTTCAATTTACTCTTCTTCATCTCATCAGGCAGCATTCAGAACCTACGGAGGTCCTACAGGCCAGGATAGAGTTGAGCACGTCCACACCCACCCTGGTCTAAACCCTCTCCTGCTGGGCTGCAGCCAGAGACCACCTTTGTATTTGGGCAGCCCCAGTGCGGCTCACCCAGAGCGAGCCAACACCTTCTGCCACCAGGAGGGTCAGCCTCTTCCCCCAGCAGCATACCACCAGCTCCTGGGCTCCAAATGACCTTCGCCATCATCTCTGATAAAGTGCCTCTGGTGCATCCTGCTCATTAGTCCAGCTCCATTGAGATGTGCACCTCTGTGCATCTGTGGGTTCCATGTTCTCTGGTCTACTTTGTGCAAGCTCAGAGTTGGGTTAGCAGGTCTGATGTACTCTACCTCTATTTTTTTTTTTTTAGTGCCAGTGAGACAAGGATGACAGCTATAATCTGGTGGGGAAGGCAGAGGCTTGGAGGCTGGTGGAGTGCGAGGCACAGGGAGAGGTGAAAGCAACTGGCTTTGGAGGGGATCCCTGGTCTGGGGAATCCTGACCTCTCTATCCATATGCATGTGCAAGTGGATGAGCCCACCCTCCACTACTTCGTCCCCATCCCCAGCTGCATGATGGAGCCAGACAGAAGCAGCAGCAGGCAGGCTGGTGGGGGTGGGGGCACAGAGCCAGCAGCAAATGGCAAGGAGTAGATGGGAAAATCCAGAAACCCCGAGTGGCAGTCGATGAGAAAGGCAGCCATGTGTATCAGGTGGGCCCTTGCCAGTGCCCTGGAGGGCATGGGTGAGAGTTTGCAGCGTGAAGTAAGTGCCAATCACTATTTCCCATGGCCCCAGCACCTCATCAGGGTGGGCCTGGCATAATGTTTGCAGAAAGCACCATGGACTAGGAGCACAGGGCTGACACTGGGGCACAAAGGCCTGAGGAGCCTGCTCTGCCCCGATGCTCCAGGCACCCTGGGTAGAGAGCCAGGAAGGAGGCAGAGCCTTCTCTGTGCTGGTAAGCCACCAGCCAAGTACTTCCAAGCAGGCAGGCCTGTCACAGTTTACTGGGACATCTTAGGCAAAACTTTGGGACCCTCCTGCCTCCTTCAGGCCTGTGCTACCTGTGATGTGCCTGCCCTCTCCTGTCCCCGCCCCAGCCCTTGCCCTAAAGCATCAGG
Source organism: Graphiurus murinus (assembly GCA_004027655.1). NCBI lineage: Eukaryota > Metazoa > Chordata > Mammalia > Rodentia > Gliridae > Graphiurus > Graphiurus murinus. Next base: position 7,529 of record PVLC010037903.1, read on the forward strand.
CTTGCCTCACCCTGGGAATGGCAGGCCCTGAACTCTGACTCCAGCATGCTCCCTATTGGGTTAGCAGGTTTGACGTACTCTATTTCTGTTGGGCCTTTTCCAGGACCAGGACCAGCTAAGCTGCTAATGATCTGTTTCCACAGTCTAGCCGGCTTCAACCCCCACTGCCAATGCCTCGACCTTGAGTTATCAAAGTGGGTAAAGGACAATATGAGCAAGTGAGATCTGCTGGGCTGAAAACTGCCCCTACCTGGCCTGTGACCTCGGGAGCCTAAATCTCCCCTGTGAAGTAGAGAAGAGCTGTGCCTGCCTCCCTCCCAGGGGCCACCACAAGGTTTGTGTGGAGTGACAGGCACACTTGGCACCGGCAGATGCCCAGCAGATTATCTGTTAGATCTGGATTCTAGAAAGCACCATGTCCAGAATGCAAGGCCTTCTGCAGCCTGAAGGGGATTAAGCCAGCTCCTAACCCCTGCGTGGGCCAGAACTCTCTCCTACTGAGGGTCTCGAACTAGGGCCACATGGAAAACACCCAGGGCCCAGGCTGGGGCCAGAAGCTTACAATTAAGGCTGCAATCTTTAGGTCAGCCTGAGCGCCAGCAGCAGGTCCCCAGGGGAGCTGACTGCCAGTGCCTGTGCCCGGCAGTGTGGGTGTGAGGGCACGTGTGTGTGTCCGTGTGTACACACATGCCCACGCATGGAGTGGACTTGCTTGTGGAACTGATGCCCACTCCTTGGGTTTGGGCTGCAGCAGGATTTCCACCATCTGAGTGCCACATGTGACTTTCCCAGCCCTCTTTGAGACAGAGGCAGCCAGCTGGGCCCAGCATGCTTCCTGGGGCCGGCTCACAGCTGTGGTTTCCATTTCCATCTCCGGGAGGAGCCTGGCTCCAGTAGGGACCACGTGGCATCAGCTCCCAGCTCCCAGTCCTCAGTCGTCCTCAGTCGGGGCATGGACGGGAAGGGGACTCTGAACCGGGATAGGGAAGTGTATGGGAACCGGAAATACTGGTATCAGGAAAAACTAAGCAACATTGGGGTCAGGGGGAGGCAGTGATCAAGCAGTAATGAGATGAGGGGGGAACAGAATTCAGAACGAAGTTGTCATACCAAAGAGGCGGGAAGCCAGAGGGAAGGGCAGAGAGAAAGAGACTATGGAGTCACCAGCAAGAGAAACAGAAAGGGAGAGAGGGAGAAAGAGAATCAGATTGAGAGAAGGAAAAATTCAGACAGGAAGCAGATGTTGGAAGAGGAAAATAAAGTCACAGAAAGAAGGAGAGGGAGAAATGCCAAGAGAATCAGAGGCAGAGAAGGAAGTATAAGATAAAGAGACAGAAGCAAATAAAAGGGAGGGTATAGCCACTGGGCGTGGTGGCGCACGCTTATAATTCCAGCATTTGGGAGGCTGAGACCAGAGGATCCGGGTTCACAGCCAGCCTCAGCTACCTAGTGAGGCACTCTGCAACTTAGTGAGACCCTGTTTCAAAATAAAGAATAAAAAATAGGGCTGGGGGTGTAGCTCGGAGGTAGAATGCCCCTGAGTTCAATCCCCGGTACCGCAAAAAAAAAATAAAAAATAAATAAATAAATAAATAAATAAATAGGCAGAGCTAGGGACAGGAAATTGAAGAGCATGGAGCCCAGAGAGGCTTGATAATCCTTCATGGCCAATGCTGTCCCCATTTTCCAGATGAGAAAACCAAGGCCCAACAAATCAGTGGCAGAATCAGACTGAGATAATGGGATATCATGAAATCAGAAAGAGACCTGGAGGAGGGATGAGAGCTGGACAGAAAACTCCAGAGGAGAGAGAAGCAGGAGGAGGGGCAGAAGTGGGAGAGAGGCCCCCAGGCAGTGATGGAGACCGGAACACCCCAAGCAGTGAGCACCCTCTCAGGGGTGGCTCTGCCAGCAGCCAATAGACTCCAGGGCCTCCTGCCTGATCCATGTTCCTGCTATGGGCGGGGACACAGAAGGACAGAGAGCAGAGCAGGGCACCGGCCTGGGGCGTGCGGTGGGACTGACGGTGTGAGGTGGGAGCGAACGCTGAGTGGGGCTTCCTCTCGTGCACCTTGGGACGTGGCTCCGAGGATCCCTTCAGATCAGAACTGGGACATCAGAGGGACAGATCCCAGATGTGGGCACCCCGGCCAGCCCGAAGAATGTCAGCCATGGAAAGCCACAGCCATGAACCACAAGCAGGAGAAGCCACCACGTTTCTCAACCTATCAGTACGGTGACAGTGAGCATGCGTGATAATGATGGGCAGCGTGCTCAACCACGCTTGGAGAACTTTCAAAGGTACAGACCAGCTGGGCGTGGCGGCGCACGCTCCTAATCCCAGTACTTGGGAAGCTGAGACCGGAGGGTTGCAGGTTTGTGACCAGCCTCAGCTACTTAGTGAGACCCTGTTTCAAAATTTAAAAAATAAATAATAATAATAGTAATACTAATTAAAAAAAATAGGACTGAAGGTGTAGCTCTCCAGCTTTCTCTGCCGAGAGGTGTGAAAGCAACACCCCAGAGCAAAGAGCACTTAAATCTTGGTTTCTAATAGGAACCAGAGTACCTTTAAGAATGGTTGATTCCAAGCTGGGCGTGGCACACACTTGTAATCCCAGGATTTGGGAGGCTGAGACAGGAGGATGACAGGTTCGCAGCCAGCTCCTTAGTAAGGCCCTCTGCAACTTAGTGAGACCCTGTTTCAAAATAAAGAATAAAAATAAATGGTTGGGGGTGTGCCCCTGAGTTCAATCCCAAGTACCATAAAAGAAAAAAAAAAAAAAAAAAAAAAGGCTGATTCCAGACCTGGAGCAGGGAAAGAACAAAATGAGCCTGGAACAGTTTTCTATGCCAGAAAGTAAATAAATTGCTCAAAGAATGATGGAGACAGGTCAAAAAGACCCAGAAGGTACTTTGCAGGAGCTCCTGTGGTGCCAAGCTGCATTGCTCTGTTCATCAAAATAAGTAATGATAGTAACCGATGATAACTCCTTGGATTAAATAAGAATCTGTCTGTGAGTCTAGACTGTTAGGGAGGGAATGAAGGAAGGAGAATTTGATGAGGCATGGGAGATATATATATATCCTCAAAATTCCTCCGACAACATTCTTATTCGTTGTAAGTAGAAAAAGGAGCTGGGCATGGTGGGGCTTGCCTATAATTCCAATACTTGGAAGGCTGAGACAGGAGGATTGCAGGTTCAAGACCATTTCAAAATTAAAAGGGCTGGGGTGTATCTCAGAGGTAGAAAGCCCCTGGATTCAATATGAGAGAGAGAGAGAGAGTTTTCAACAGTGATTTTTCTATGAAGAAGCCTAGCAGACACTCTCCAAAGGGTTACAATGCACATCACCAGTGACAGGACAAATTAAAATCATGAGTCACCTGATGGGAGACCACACAGACACAGCAGCCCCTGGAATATTTCTGCTAAAGATCCAAAACTGGAAGCTAATCATGAGGCGACTTCACAAAAACCAAAATTGAAGGGCATCACACAGAAAGCTGGCCTGTAATCTTCAAGATCCTGAAAGCCAAGGCACCGCTTCAGTCTGAGGGAGACTGAAACAGGACAATGTAAGACTCTGAACTGGATCCTTTGGCTATCATGGGCATTATTGGGACCACTGGTGGCTCATGCCTATAATCCTAGTACTTGGGAAGCTAAGACAGGAGGATTGCAGGTCCAAGGCCAGCTTCAGCAACTTAGTGAGACCCTGTTTCAACATAAAAAAATAAAAGGGGCTGGGAGTATAGCCTGGAGGTAGAATGCCCCTGGGTTCCATCCTCAGTACCAAAACAAAACAAAAACAAAAAAAACCCTGAAACCTGCCTGGGGCCTAAGGAGTAGATGGTAGTAATATATCCAAGTTCATTTCCTGACTTTGATAGTCCAATTGTGGTTGTGTAGGAGAACATCCTTATTTGTAGGAAACACTATAATATTTACATGTACTTTACTTGCAGCTTTCTGTAAATGTGAAATTGTTAAAATATTTTTTTTTAATCTTCCCACAATAAAACTCTCAAGATAAAGAGTTTTTCATATAAGCAATGCCAGACCTTCAAGTAATGAACAACCCCTAATTTGTACAACTCTGTTTGCCATACCAAAATCAAAAGCAATGTGGTAAAGGAAAAATTGCAAGTGTATGGAACCTATGAATGCGTATGTAAAAATCCCAAATAAAATACAAGCTAAGTCTAGGGCACCAGCCTTTCCTCACAGTCGACCAGTCAGCCCTTTGTCCCCGCCTCCAACTCCCTGCGGCATGTGGTTGCACTGGCCAGTGTGCCATCTTGGCTCAAGACAGTCAGCTCACTGGAGAGGTGGCAGAGCACAAAGGGGAGGAGCTTGGGGAGTGGCACCTGCTGGAGCACCACCACCAAACTGCCCTAATCACCTGCTCCAGACTTATATGTGAGAAAAGACTACACTCCACCCGGTGTGGTGGCTCATGCTTGTAATCCCAGTACTTGGGAGGCTGAGACTGGAGGATCCGGGATTGTGGCCAGTCTCAGCTACTTAGTGAGGCCCTCTGCAACTTAGTGAGACCCTGTTTCAAAAATAATGAATAAAAAAATAGGACTGGGGGTGTAGCTCAGAGGTAGAATGTCCCTGGGTTCAATCCCCAGTACCACAAAAAAAAAAAAGAAAGAAAGAGTACACTCCTTACACTCCTTTATGTGGAAGCCACAGCCCTGCCTAATCCTAACTAATATTCAGCAAGAGCAGATTAGGGTGCATTGTTACTTACCTGTAATTCTAATACTTGGGAGGTTGAGACAGGAAGACTGCAGGTTCAAAGCTAGCATGAGGTAATTTAGCAAGACTTTGTTTCAGAATAAAAAATGAAATCAGGTTGTGGATATAGCTCAGAGGTAGAGTGCTCCTGGGTCCAGTCCCCAGTAACACACACACACACACACACACACACACACACACACACACACCTCCAAAAAATGCCGTAAGCAAGCATGATATTCAATAGTGAGCTTTGTTTTGTTTTGCAGTATGAGGATTGAACCTGGAGCCTCACACATGCTAGGCAAGTGCTTTACCACTGAGCTATATCTTTAGCCCTTTTTAGAAATTTTACTTAAGACAGGGTCTCCCTGAATTGCCCAAGCTGGCCTTGAACATATGATCCTCTTGCTTCAGTCTTCCAAATTGCTGGGATTACAGGCATGCTCCTCCATGCCCAGAAATAGTAAGTTGTTTTTTGTTAAATCCTTTTTTTTTTTCAGTACTGGGGATTGAACCCAGGGGCATTCTACCTCCAAGCTACACCCCCAGCCCTATTTTTTTTATTCTTTATTTTGAAACAGGGTCTCACTAAGTTGTAGAGTGCCTCACTAAGTAGCTGAGGTTGACCTCGAACCTGGATCCTCCAGTCTCAGCCTCTCAAGTACTGGGATTACAAGTGTGAGCCACCACGCCCGGTTAAATCCTTTCTAAAATCCAGAAGAAGACAAGGACACTTGCAATCAAGACTTCTACTGAATTCTGTTCTGGAGACCCCAGTCAGCACAATAAAATGAGAAGTAAAAGGAAAAAACAAAACTGATTTTTGCAGATGAGACTGTTTTCTACATAATAATCTACAATTACTATTTGCAAATAAGACTATTTTCTACATAATAATCTATAATTAGTATGAATAATCTACAAAGAAATAATTAAAATAAAACTGAGGCCAACCTAGGCAACTTAGCAAGGCCCTATTTTTTTGGGGGGGGGAGGTACTGGGGATTGAACCCAGGGGCATTCTACATCCGAGCTACACCCCAGTCCTATTTTTTATTCTTTATTTTGAAACAGGGTCTTACTAAGTTGCAGAGGGCCTCACTAAGTAGCTGAGGCTGGCCTCGAACCCAGATCCTCCAGTCTCAGCCTCCCAAGTACTGGGGTTACAAACATGCGCCACCATGACCGGCTGCAAGACCCTATCTTAAGGGGTGGGGGGAGTAGTTGCATTTTTATATAACAAGAAGGAAATTTAAAGACAAGCAAGCCTTTTTGGTTTTTTATTTGTTTGTTTGTTTTGCGGTACTGGGGATTGAACTCAGGGGCATTCTACCTCCGAGCTATACCTCCAGCCCTATTCTTTTATTCTTTATTTTGAAACAGGGTCTCACTAAGTTGCAGAGTGCCTCACTAGGTAGCTGAAGCTAGCCACGAACCTGGATCCTCCGGTCTCAGCCTCCCAAATGCTGAAATTACAAGCGTGCGCCACCATGCTCAGCTCAAAGAAGACCTTTAATTTTAAAGGATTTATGATGGATTTATAGATTCTGCATCTTTTCAATAAAAATTATAGCAAGAATTTGGAGAATTTTGCAAGTCAATTCTATATAGACTTTTTTCTTAAATCAATGAACAAAAGACAAAGATATTTCCAAAGAAGAAAAATAAGGTGAAGGCACCTGTCCTATGAGCTATTGAGACTTATCACAAACCAGAGAAATTAAGTGCAGTCGTTATGATGAGGTAGAAGAGAAGGAATAAGAATTTAGGCAGAAAGGAGATAGATTGGGAAGGAAAAGGAAAAATAGTTTTAAATTCTGGAGAGTTCATCTGTAACTCCACCCTATAGGGTGTGTCGGGTCTTAGGCAGAAGTCTCAGAGGGCCCACACCCTTAATCTCCTGGCCCCCTGAGACTCCTGGGATCCAAGAGGACAAGCAAGGTCAGACCTCAACCATCCACTACCTATCATTGAAACCTGAGGAAGAGGAGATCCAGACTTCCACTGTGCTCACCCCTTCTTGGGAATTCTATATAAGGACTGAAAAGGCTGCAAAGACTCTCTTGGCCCTGATAATCTCCCCTCACCTGTCTTCTCCCTCGAGTCCCTTACTTTCCTAAATAAAACTCATGCCTTTGTCCCTGACTGGCACAACCCACGAAAAAGGTATCCTGCTGACTCAAGACAGTTATACCGGGTGTGGTGGCACATGCTTGTAATCCCAGTACTTGGGAGGCTGAGACCAGAGGAACTGGGTTCCCAGCCAGCCTCAGCTACTTAGTGAGGCCCTCCACAACTTAGTGAGACCCTGTTTTAAAATAAAGAATAAAAATGGGAGCCGGGCGTGGTGGCGCACGCTTATAATCCCAGCATTTGGGAGGCTGAGACCAGAGGATCCGGGTTCGCGGCCAGCCTCAGCTACCTAGTGAGGCACTCCACAACTTAGTGAGACTCGGTTTCAAAATAAAGAATAAAAAATGGGGCTAGGGGTGTAGCTTGGAGGTAGAATGCCCCTGACTTCAATCCCCAGTACTGGGGGGAAAAAAAAAAGTGCAGTTGTTGAGAAAGGCAATAAACAAACAGAAACAAAGAACAGAATAGAGACCCAGAAATCAGCCCCTGCATGTGTGGCAACTTGATGAATGGCAGCTGTGTTACAGATGAAGCAAGAGCTACCCACCAAATGGCATTGACCTTTCTGGTTGTCCTTACAGGAAAAAATGAAATGGGATCCACACC
>PVLC010037904.1:0-15180 GCA_004027655.1 Graphiurus murinus
CGGGGCGGGGGAAAGCGGCGCACCCCTTGCTGGAATTCAGTGTGTTTCCCTATAGACACATTATTGGAAACACTGGTTTGGGTTTTTATTTAGGGTCAGTTCGTTTCCTCTGGAATCACCCAATGGCATTACTCCCGTGGGAGGGTGGATTCGGAGCACTGCAGCGCCGCAGCCTGGGAAGGAACCTCTAGAACACAGTCCCCTCGGAATGGAGACATTGCATTCTGCGAGTCTGAGCATACAGTTGGCTCCCTTTTTGTAGAGGGTTGCAAATTATTTGGGGAAGATAGGAGCTTCTGCCTATTTTGGGTAACTTCTGACTTCCAGTGGAATGGCGGGGGCGGGGTGGGTGGGATGAGGAGGAAGGGCAGTAGCAGCTTTGGCCTGCCTTCCTCTGCCCCGGGTCCCTGGCTGATCTGGGTCTGGGGCAGGAAGTGCTTCAGGGCTCAGCCCACTCTGCCTGCTCATCTTGGGACCAGAGCCCTGCTTGGTCTCCGATGGTGACCGTGTGGCCCACTTTCCACGCACCCCAACCTTGCCTTGTCACTAACCCCTTGTGCAGAGCACCCCCACCTTCTCTCCAGACTCCTCTCTGATAAAAGTGCTCCTGTCCCTGTTTAGACCCGTGGGCTTTTGCCTTGGTTGCCTTCCTGAGTTCCTGCTTCAGGAGCCGAGCTAATGCCCCAAGCCCTGCTCCTCTGCAGAAGGTGCCCTTGTGCAGGGTGCAACCTGTGTGACCAGCCATGTCAGTGAAGACGCCTGTTCTTCCCTGCTTCTGTCTGCCCTCCTTCCCTGGGAATTGGAATCCTGCCCTGAAATTTCAGCATAGGGTCACCTTTGCCTTGCCAGCTTGCTATTTCATTTACTTGAAAAGTGCACACTCCTTATAAAAACTTTAAAGCTTGGGCTGGGGATGTAGCTCAGTGGTAGACTGCTTGCCTAGCATATATGAGGCCCTGGCTTGGATCCCCAGCACTGTCAAAGCTCTCGATCGTAATCCTAGTACTTGGGAGGCTGACACAGGAGGATCGCAGGTTCCCGGCCAGCTGCAGGAATTTAGCGAGGCCCTCCAAAACTTAGACCCTGTTTCCAAATAAAATAGGGCTGGGGATAGAATGTCCATGAGTTCAATCCCCCATCTCTCTCTCTCTAACACACACACACTCACACACACACACACACACACACACACACACACACACACACACACACGACTCCAAACCTTATAAAAGCACACTTCCCAAAGGCCTCTCTCAGGTAATCATTAACAATGGACTCTTATATTTTATAGGTATTTCTTTTCCTACTCATATACTAGTGCAAGTATGTGCATTTTAACAAAATTCTGACTCTATCTACTGTTTTGCAGCTTACCTTTTTTTCCCCCCACTTAATTATACATCTGGGGCATCTTCCATTTTGGCAAATAGAGACCTATTTCATGATTTAATGGCTATATTGTATTTCATTATTTGGATGTACTGTGATTTATCTAGATGGTCCCATTGATGGACAATTGGAGTTTTTCCAGCTTTTTTCTATTGCATAGAATGTAGGCATGAATAATCTTGAGCAGAGAAATCTTTGCACAATTGCAAGAGGGTTCCTCTAGGATAAATTCCTGGGCAAAGTAGCTAGGTCAAATGGTATAAGCATCTTATGGGGGGGAGGGAGGGTCCTGAGGATTGAACCTGGGGGAGTTCTACCTCTGAGCTACACCCCAGCCCCATTTTTTTTTTTTTTTTTGTGGTACTGGGGATTGAACTCAGGGGCATTCTACCTCCGAGCTACACCCCCAGCCCTATTTTTAATTATTTATTTTGAAACCGAGTCTCACTAAGTTGCGGAGTGCCTCACTAGGTAGCTGAGGCTGGCCGCGTACCCGGATCCTCCGGTCTCAGCCTCCCGAATGCTGGGATTACAAGCGTGCGCCACCACGCCCGGCTCCCAGCCCCATTTTATTTATTTATTTTTGAAACAGGGTCATCTCACTATGTTGCTGAGGCTGGCCTTGAACCTGTGATTTTCCCATGTTAGCCTCCCAAGTACTGGGATTGCAGATGTGCACCACCATGCCGGACTTTAAAAAGAAATTATTATTATTATTTTTTTGATAATTCCTCCCTCTGCAGAACTCTAAGGGGATACTGACTCCTTGAGGTTGAACATTTTTCATGTTCACCAGCCATTTACATTTCTTCTCCAAATCCCTGCCTGGTCTTCTACTGCTGATGGAACCTGACTCCCCATCACCCTTGTCTGTCCAGGAGGGGAAGTCCATCCCCTGTCTCTAGACCCGAGTGCGGATGGCCTCTCCCAGCCTCCAGCCTGGGGAGTGACATCCAGCTCAGGATTCAAGCTGGGGACCCAGGTTGACTCCCAGCTGTCTTATGTGGCCTTTGACCTCACAGGGCCTCAGTTTCCTCACTCAAAACCCGAGGTGGTAATGTTGCCCACCACAAAGGGTCGTATTCAGGGTTAAACAGGATGATCTTTAGAGAAAGCCCTTGGTCCTTGCTTCTCACCCTGGAGATGTTTGGGAAATGCTGTTATCATCGTTGTAAGGAGCCAGACTCCGTTTTCCAAACCACGCTTTCTGTGCATTGCCAATATGGAGAAGGTACTTTTTGAGTACAATCAGTATTGCTTTGGGGGCAGCATCAATATGGAGGTGATGGGCTGGGTGTGGTGGCACATGCTTGTAATCCCAGTACTTAGGAGGCTGAGACAGGAGGATCGCAGGTTCAAGGACAGCCTCAGCAAGTAGTGAGACTCTCATCAACCTAGGGAGAGCCTGTTTCCAAATAAGAAATAAAATTGGGCTGGGGGTGTAACTGAGAGATAGAATGCCCCTGGGTTCAATCCACAGTACCACACACACACACACACACACACACACACACACACACACACACACACAGACTGAGGTGATAAAGGGTATGGAGAAAGTATCTGGAAATGGAGCTATGCTAAAACATCTACAATGTTCTTCTATCTTTGCTTCTTTATGGTAACCAACTCACATGTAATCAGAGGTTACAAACTGCCCCTCACAGATTTCTCCTATTTAAAGAGTGTTGTGTGTGTTTTTGTTGCTGTTTTCTTTTTTTCTTAGGCAATATTTAGAAGTTGGGACCTTAAGCATAAAATCTAGATCTCCTGCTTTTCTAGAGAAATAAGCAGACAGGCATCCTGTGGCCCTGGATTGGCGCTGCTCACTCTAGATAGGGGTTCTCTAGGCTTCCATGTTCCTTTCTTTCTTCCCCACACTGTGCGTCTGGACACCACTTGTAATTCATTATCACACTTGCTTCGTTGTTTGCTTATGGTAGAGGAATGTTTCTCAGTACCCATGTGTATGAACTTTGCGTTGCTGGGACCAGAGTACCTGCTAACAACAGCTTAGAGAAGGAAGAGTTTATTTGGCTCATTGTTTTGAGGGTTAGTCCATGATGGGCTGACTCCAAGGCAGAAGCATCATGGCTGCAGGGTGCGGCAAAAGAGAGTTGCTCAGCTCCTGACAGGAGGAGAGAGAGAGAGGGGAAGCAGCCAGGGACAGATATAGTCCTCCAGGCCCCAGGCCCCCAGTGACCCACCTCCTGCAACCACGTCCCACCTCTGAACCCTGGTGCATTGGAGACCAGACTTCAATACACGAACATTTGGGGGAACAGTCCAGACCATAGCACCATTTCTCCACTAAAAGTGGAAAACTACAACAAACAAATAAAGGACCATATTCCTTTGCATAAGTGAAGAATATTTCCAGGGGTTTAATTGGCCAATAAAGCGTGTCTGTTAATTTTAACCATTGGCTTCATTTGTTGTCCTTCTTGTCAACTCCCCCCATCTTAGCAGGGAAATGCAGATGTGACTCCTTGTCCTAATTATCTGCCCTGGGGGGGGGGGGGGCTCCAGGGTCCTCACTTGCTCTCTCTCCCTCTCTTTTTTTGTGGTACTTGGGATTGAACCCAAGGATATTCTACTCCTAAGCTACACCCCCAGCCCAATTTTATTTTTTATTTTGAAACAGGATCTCACTAAATTGCCAAGGCTGGCCTCGAGCCTGCGATCCTCCTGCCTTGGCCTCTCAAGTACTAGGATTACAGGCATGTACCCAGCTCCTTTTAGAATCTTTATATTTTATTATCATTTTTTGGCATATATGTCTATTTCCATTATTAGAACCAGATCTTCTTGGTTGCAGGGATTATACTTTATCCATTCTAATATCCTTTGTGTCAGGACATAATTGGTGTTCAAAAAATATTATCTAATGCATTTCTTTTTTTTTTTTTTTTTTTTGCAGTACTGAAGATTGAACATGGGGCATTCTACCTCTGAGCTCCACCCCCAGTCCTATTTTTTATTCTTTATTTTGAAACAGGTTCTCACTGAGTTGTGGAGGGCCTCACTAAGTAGTTGAGGCTGGCCACAAACCCGGATCCTCTGGTTTCAGCCTCCCAAGTACTGGAATTATAAGCCTGGCTTGCATTTCATTTTAAAAAATTTTATTGACTCTTTTACTAGAACAATAGCTGTTTTCTAGATGCTATGGGAATACAAAAAAAAAAAAAAGTTTACGATGTAGTCCATATCCTGAAGGAGCTTATGATTCAGCGGAGGAGATAAACTCAATCATTCATTCATCAGTTCATTCAGTTATTCAACATATCTCCAGTATCTGAGCTTTAGTCAGATTGGCAGATAAAAGAAAATCAAGGTGTGTACCCCACTCTCAAGTGACTTCCAGTCTAGTAGAGGAGACATATTTAAAATGAGTACAGCATTCCTGTCTTGGGAGGTTGAAATAGGAGGATAGCAGTTTCAAGGACAGCCTCAGCAAAGTCGCAAGACTCTCAGGAATCCTGTTTCAAAAAATACTACTAGTCAGGATGTGGTGGCGCATGCTTGTAATCCTAGTACTTGGGAGGCTGAGACAGGAGGATCGCAGGTTTGCGGCCAGCCTCAGCTACGTAGTAAGGCCCTCCACAACTTAGTGAGACCCTGTTTCAAAATAAAGAATCAAAAATAGGACTGGGGGTGTAGTTTGGGGCTGGAATGCCCCTGGGTTCAATCCCCAGTATCACAAAAAACAAAACAAACAAACAAAAAAACTGCTACTACTACTACTAGTAGTAGTAGTAATAATAATAATAAAGGGCTTGGGGGTCAAGCTTGGAAGTAGACTACCCCTGGGTTCAATTCCCAGTAACACACACACACACACACACACACACACACACACACACCACTACATAATGTGATAAGTTGCAAAGATGTAATTTCTAATAATCATTAAAAATATGAAGTACCCCCCCAACCCAAATAGCTCAAAACAGTTAACAAGACAGTGCATGGCTTGGCAGCTGCCGAGTGAAAACTCAGCTCAGCTTGCCGGGGTGTGTCCTCCGGGTCGATCAGGGGACCCCAGGAAGAGTCTGCTGAGAAAGGGGCTCCACAGCGCCAGCAGTCAGAGATCCGAGGAGACTCTGGGAAAGTCTGCTTGGCGCTGGGCACCACAGCTGTCCCACGGCGGTCCAGGTGTTTAGCCTCCCGTGGAGCCACATCCTTTGCCGTCGCTGTGGGAAAGGATCGGGTAGATGCTTTCAGAAGTACAGAGTCAGTGGCTCTTAACTTTTGTGGGGCACGGACCATTTAGGAAACACCTGGCTGAGGATTATGCAACTTTCAAGTACTCCTGGAAGCCCGCCCAGGACCGCCCTCCATGAAGAAGAGAAAGGAGGAAATCCCGGGGCACGGGGATCCGTGAGGGCCAAGACAGAAGAGGCTGGGAGAGATGGTTCCGTTCAGTGCTGCTCCGTTTGACTCTGATGGAGAGGTGGTGTGAGGAGAGGCCCCAGGGCAGAGCTGAGGGAAGCCCATGTGTTACACTCTAACGCTCGGTATAGGATGAGCAGATCCGAATGATTGACCATGAAAATCCAGGAAGGTGCTGGGACTGAAGATGACTCTACTGTCATTGTCTGGAGCCATTCTGGAATTTTCTCTATTTCCTACTTTTTATTTTTGATACTGGGGATTGAACCCAGGGCCATCCTACCTCTGAACTATACCCCCAGGCCTATTTTATTTTTATTTTGAAATAGGATCTCACTAGATTGATAAGAGTCTCACTACTTGCTGAGGCTGTCCTTGAACCTGTGATTCTCCTGTCTCAGCCTTCTAAGTACTGGGATTACAGGTGTGCACCATCACCCCCGGCCATAGTGGAATTATTTACAGGAAAGCCACGCAATGACAGTCAAAACAGGTCAAGACCCAGGTTCTGTTCAGGTCGAAATGCCCCATCTGCCTATATTAACTCGTGCTGAATCTCCTGTCTGAAAATTCACTTTCAGAATCCAATTTGCCATCTAGCTGGGCATCTTACCTTGAACAGTTAAAAATCAGATTTGTCTGACTTCTAATTTTAGAAGGAACCCGGCTGACCTTCATTCCGCGGTTGCTAACTGGAGTCCTGTTACCTGGGTGACTAGATTTACAATATGTCAGTATGCAAATACCATCTGCAGAGAAGAGAAAGCAAGAAAGAGGCCCTGCTCCTCCCGGGTTGTCAGCAGTTCTGGAAATGTCTCCCTCCGGGAATGGGGAGGAGGGCGTGCTGAAGAGAGGGAGACAACGGCATGTTTCGTTTCCAGAGCTTTGTCTTCATGCTCTTCCAACAGAGGAGCTTGAGCTGCTGCAAAGACCGTCCGCTACACACGCAGGGCTTCGATTTTACCTAAGAGTAGAGGGACAGGGGAGTGTACAGCACACCCGCGGGCCACAGAACACTCACACCCAGATCATTGGAATAGCTTAATGGAAGCTTGGAATATGCGATTCTTACCTCCCCAAAAGCTATTAGGAATCTTAATTCCCAACTGGTAAGAGTGTGAGCTAAAAACTGGGAGTGGTGGTGCACGCCCGTAATCCTAGTACTTGGGAGGCCTGAGACAGGAGGATGGCAGGTTTGAGGTCAGCATTAGCGATTTAGCGAGACCTTCAGCAACTTAGTGAGACCATGTCTCAAAATGAAAAATAAAACAGGGCTGGGGTTGTAGCTTGGAGGTAGAATGCCCTTGGGTTCAATCCGCAGTACAAGACAAAAACAAAAAAGTATGAGCTAAGCCAGGCGTGGTGGCGCACGCTTGTAATCCTAGCTAGCATTTGGGAGGCTGAGACTGGAGGATCCAGTTTCTCGGCCAGCCTCAGCTGCTTAGTGAGGCCCTGCACAACTTAGTGAGACCCTGTTTCAAAATAAAGAATAAAAAATAGGGCTTGGGGTGCAGCTCGGAGGTAGAATGCCCCTGGGTTCCATCCCCAGTACCACAAAAACGAATGAGCTAGACAAGCAGCTGGCTGCCTCCATCCTTACCCAGTGAGCTTTGAGGAGAGTAAAGCAGTGTGGGTGCTCCGCCTCCTTTCCCCTCACGCGCATCAGGTGGAGGGGAAAAGCAAAGGAATTCTTCACCCGGGAACATCTGTGTTCAGCTCTTGCCCTGTGTATTGTTTCAGGCTGGGATTTAGAATCACATTTGGAAACATTCAACCCCCGAGGCAGGGACGTTCTACTGTTCCTTTTCATGAAATAACTGTCACATCAGCTGTCAGCTGCAGGAATCCATTCCACCCACACATTTGGTGAGTCCAAATTAGGTGGACTCATTAATTTTAATTTTTACTTTCGAATCTCAAGGCCGTCCACGGGTGGGAGCTTCCTTTAAAGGCTGCGTGTTGGAATTTGCGTGGGAGGAAGCCTTTTCAGGAGCGGGCTGGGAATGAGGGCCTCGGGCTCTCAGCTTCTAGTTTTGTACAACGGCTTGGCTTCCCCCTGTGACCTCTTCCCTCTTGCTCTGCTGTCTCCTGCCTCGTTAAAATCTCTTCCGAGCATCATCCTAAACTCATCAGCAGCAGGCAGGGGTGAGAAAGTCACTTTACTGCCAGGTGTAGTGGCCCAGCTAGGTAATCCCAGTACTTGGGAGGCTGAGACAGGAGGATCATAGGTTTCAGACCAGCCTCAGCAATTTAGCGGGGCCCTCAGAAACTCAGTGAGACTCTGTTTCAAAATAAAATAGGGTTGGGAGTAGAGCTCAGAGGTAGAACACCCCTGGGTTCAACCTTGAGTACCCAAAACAAAGTCACTTTACATACTGTGATAATTTCTCCCAGCTTCATAGAGAGCCTTTTCTCCAGACGTCAAACACATGGCGGAGGGCTTCATGCCTGACCGGACCCCTGAGCTCCCTGGGCTTGAATCCCAGCCCTGCTCCTTCCTCGCTGAGTGACCTTGGGCAGGTTGCCTGACCTCTCTGCATTCGTTTCCTCATTTGCCAAGTAAGCATAAAAACACTACCTACCTTATAGAGTTGTGATTACAGAAGAACAAGATAGCCAGGTGCAGTAGTGTTCCCTGTAGTCCCAGCACTTGGGAGGCTGAAACAGGAGGATCTCTGGTTCGAGGCCAGCCTCAGCAACTTAGTGAGAACCTCAGCAACTTAGCAAAGCTCTGTTTCAATGTAAATAAATAAGAAGAGCTAGGGGTGTAGCTCAAGGTTGGATGCCCCAGGGTTCAATCCCCAGTACCACCCAAAAGAACAGTATAAATATTTGAGAGCCGTGCTGCACCTGGAGAAGCCAGCACTCCGTGTGGCCGCTTTTGTGATGACTTCTGTGGTGCGTCCTCAGGGACCCTGGCGCAGCAGGGAAGGTTTTCTGTAAGCAAGTAAGTTTCCAGGGTTTCCTTGCAGGCTGCGATCCGCCCCGTCCTGTTCCCAGGGTGCCCCTGCCCATGCGCAGGTGGAGCCCCATGGGTCATGTGGCACCCCTCCTGCATGGCCGTACCCCACGCTGCTGAGTCCCTCGGCCCCGCTCGCACGGTCTGTGCTGTGTAACCGGCACAGTGGCATAAGCTGTCTTTCCAAGTCACAGTCCTTGTCCCCACGGCGTGGAGCTCTTTCGAGTGATGAAAAGATGCTCTGTGGCTGCAGGGTTGCCGTGATGTTTGTTCAACGGCCGATGTGCCTAAGTGCAAGACAGGGGTGTGGACAACCGGGGCCATACTTGTCCCATAGCTTACCCTCAGTTTTTTTTTTTTTTTTTTTTTTTTCAGTACTGGGGATTGAACTCAGGGACATTCTACCTCCAAGCTACAGCCCCAACCCCATCTTTTTATTCTTTATTTTGAAACTGAGTCTCACTAAGTTGCGGAGTGCCTCACTAGGTAGCTGAGGCTGGCCTCGAACCTGGATCCTCTGGTCTCAGCCTCCCAAATGCTGGGATTACAAGGGTAATCGGGAGAATTAAAATAGAATTTCTAGTACAAAGAAATGTTTTAAATCTAATCATAATATAGTTTCTCAATAGGTTAAACATATTGGTACCATATGACCCAGCATCTCCATTCCAGGGAAATGAAAACATATATCCTCACAGAAACCAATACATGGATGCTCATAGCAGCATAATTCATCATAGCCAAAAGGTAGAAACAACCTGAATGTCTATCAATTGGTGAATGTGTAATGAAAATGTGGTATATCCATACAATAGAATATTATTCAGTGATGAAAAAGAAGTACTGATTTTTACTGCAACTTGGATGACCCTTAAAAATGTGTTCAATAAAAGAAACCAGTCACAAAAGGCCACCCATTATATGATTCATTTATAAGAAATGTTCAGGATAAGTACATCCATACAGACAGATGTACTTATTAGATTAGTGGTTGCCAGAGGTGGAGAGGAGAAGAATGGAGAGTGATAGTTGATGAGTATTGGGTTTCATTTGGGATGATGAAAATATTCTGGAATTAGATACTGATGATGGTTGCACAACCTTGTGAATATACTAAACACCACTGGGGTAAAAAGCATGAGCAATATCTATATAGTCTAGTACAAAGTTTAAAGTCACTTTCAAGATTACTTTGTCATTGGCTGGGCATGGTGGCGCACACTTGTAATCTTAGTACTTGGGAGGCTGACACAGGCAGGTTCAAGACCAGCCTCAACAATTTAGTGAGACCCTCAGCAACTTAGTGAGACCGATTTTCAAAAATAAAAAGGGCTGGGGTGTAGCTTGGAGGTAGAATACCCCTAAGTTCAATCTCCAGTAACAGAAAAGAGAGATAGAGAGAAGAATGGCTTTTCACTCCAAATCTTTGAGTCTAAATTATATACATATGATTCATAAGTAAATGCTCTAAGACTCTGCTGCTTTCTGTGATGTAATTCTATAAATTACTACACTCCTGGCTGGGCCATCAAAATAACAGTGAAAGCAACTATAACAGAAGTAGAAGTGCCTTTCAGGTCATGTCCCCCGTGCCCCAAAGTAGCAATTCATAGCTGCCTCTTTGTGGTGCCTTACTGAGAGAGACTTAACTGCTTGCATATATGTTTGAGACTTTTCAACCTTGAAGGGACTTACTGCATTGAGTTTATCTTATGTCTTCAAGCAGAGCATTTCTAGGAGACACCCTCCAACCCCCTGAAAAAGAACCATCTCCATTCATTGGTGTTTTAATCAGGAGTCTACTGATTGACCCTTCAAGTTTAAATAGATATAAGGGTTGAAATTGCTCCCAGGGCCATCTTGGTACTTCTTTGGAAGAAGGGTTTGATGCCCAAGCACTGCCTCACATGGGTTTTATAAGAATAAGAGATCCAAGAATGAACCTAGAATTGACTTTAAAATGTCTTATAATCACTTCACGCTCATTAACATGGCTAATCTCCAAAAAATGGAAAATAAGTGTTGGTGAGGATGTGGAGAAATCAGAACCCTGGTGAACTGCAGATGGAAATATAAAATGGTGCCACTGCTGTTGGAAGATGGTTTGGTGGTTCCTCAAGAACCCAAACATAGTGCCAGGGGTGTAGTGCACACCTGTGATCCCAGAGACTAGGGAGGCAGAGGCAGGAGGATCACGAGTTCCAGGCCAGCCTGGGTGACTTAGCAAGATCCTATTTGAAAATAAAAAGCAAAAAATGGGCTGGGGAATGTAGCTCAGTTATAGAGCCACCCCTGGCTTCTATCCTCAGTAGCACACATGCACGCGTGCGCACACACACACACACACACACACACACACACACACACCACAAAGTTAACCCATAGGATTTACCATATGAGCCAGCCATTCCATTTCTAGGTCTGTACTCAAAACAATTGAAAGCAGAGACTCAGACAGATACTTGTATACTAGTGTTCACAGTAGCATTATCCACAGTAGCCAAAAGGTAGAAGCAACCCAAATGCCTATCAGCAGATAAATGATTAACCAATGTGTGAGTGGTCCTTACAACGGAATATCCTTCATCCTTAGTGTTTTAGTCAACACCCTTGCTGCTGCAATACAAAACAACTGACCACACACGACTTAGAGGAAGGAAGAGTTAATTGCTCACAGTTTTTGGGGACTGCAGAGGTTCAGTCTGTGTTAGGCTGGGTCTGCGGAGCTCAGGGCATGGCAGTGAGCAGCAGAGGGAGGGGGAGAGCAAGTGCTCTGCTCTCACATCATGGAGGCAGGAAGCAAATGAGAGCGAGCAAGGGCATTCAGAGACAAAAGCAGGGTCCCTGAGAGTGTGGCCACACCCCACCTGCCTAGGTCACCCCCGGTAAACCCATTCTATTGGCTTTGTCTACTGATGAGATTACAACTTTATGGCTTAGCATTAACACATGAGCTCTTCAGGGAGCATTCTGTATCCAGCCATAACACTTAGAAAGGAATGAAATCCTGACATGTGCTGCAAAACGGATGAAAATTGGAAACATGATGAAATTTGAAAACATGTTACACAATGAAATAAACCAGATACCTATGAACACATGTTGTATGATTGCACACACACATAGACTAAAAAAGATAAATTTTATATTATGTATATTTTACCACAGTCAAAAAAGAAAAAGGGAATATAGCTCAGTGGTAGAGTGTTGACTAGCAGCGTGTGTGGCCCTGGGTCTGATCCACTCTTCTGTGAGGAAGAAAAAAAAGGAAAGAAAAGATAGGGAAAAAAAATCCTGTGAGGAACAGAGCTTCCTGTTGGTCATTTTGTTTGCTGTGTTCTTTCTTCTCCCAACTCTGAAACCATGGTAAATGGCATTTCCCCATGGCTTTGGTTGCCTAGGGGACCTGCCCCCCCCAACCCCTCCAGGGAGGGCGTGCGGAGACTGTGCGTCTGCCCCCTGTAGCCGCAGCGAGGGACAGGGCCACCACTCGACCTTAAAAGTACCAGTTGATAGAATCTCTCTCCAGGTCATTAGAATGAGTCCAAAGTGCAATACTCACTCGAAAGATAGATTTTTTTTTTTTTAATGTAGCAATTCCTGGAAATGTACCCAATTCACTCTATTTCTCTTGTCTTCATTAGCTGTCTCAAGAGAGCAGCAATTGACGGTCGTTCATTTTCCTCAATCAGTTCCCTGCTTTTTTCTTTATTTCTTAACAAGAAAGAAATACTTCTAGGCTGTCCTTGCTTTTAACGCCGGTAGTCCCAGTTGCTTGGGAGGCTGAGACAGGAGAAGAAGGCTGGGGGTGTAGCTTGGAGGTAGAATGCCCTTGAGTTCAATCCCCAGTATCCCCAGTAACACACACACACACACACACACACACACACATTACAAGCACTGAGCCTGTGGAACCTCGGTTCCTCATCTCCAAAGTGGGGCAAGGAAAGTTGCTGGAACTTTGCAAACTTAGATCCAGAGACAGAAGTAGTTGATTATTCCTCTTTCCCAGCACGGCAAGATTATCACCTCCAAACCGCCCGCTGTGCCAGCTCACACTTCAGCAAATAAAGGAGTTCAGTGACCTTCAAATACGCCCCAGCTCATGTTTTGCTAGGCATGAAGGGGCTTGAATGACTTTGGGAAACATTGAGCATAGCCGTTGTTCAACTGGACAGGAAGCAGCAAGTGCTTTACTTTGCCTTCAGTTTACCCTGTTTCCCAAGATCGCAAACACTGAAACTACCATTCTTCAAAGTAGATTTCTCCGTTTAACTGGCAAGCCAGCACACCTGTAATCCCAGTGCTTGAGAGGCTGAGACAGGAGGATCGCAGGTTCAAGGCCAGCCTTAGCAACTTAGTGAGGTCCTCAGTAAGTTAGCAAGACCCTATTTCAAAACATAAATAAATAATAAATAAATAAATAAGGGCCATGGCTGCAGCTCAGAGTGAGAAAGCCCTTGGGTTCAACCTCCAGTATCACAAAATAAAAAACGGGTACTGCAGCTTCCCTTGATGCTTCAGGCTATTTGCATAAGAGATTTCTTGAAGTGCTGGTGGAATGCTGTTGGCTTCTCAAACAGGAAGCCTTCTCATTCTGGAGAGACTCCACTACCCTGATAATGGAGGAACACTTGCCCCTGGGGCCTCAGTACCCAGTCGAATCGATGAAGGAGCCAGAGATAGATGGTGAGGCTATGCATGCAGGGGGAGCTCGGTCTTGATTTCCCCCTTTTGGGTCTTGTGCCTGGCCGTGGGTTTCTGTTCCATAGTAAACACTAGAGCCTCAATGACTTGCTAAAGGTCAGACCTGTCACCACAACTCTGCAGACTTGAGTGGCGACGGGTCTCACATTTCCTGGCGAATCGCTAGCGAGCTCTGTTGATCAGGTTCCCACAGCTGGTGGCTTGGTGGCTTAAAGGTGAGGACCCTGCAGAAAGCAACCCACTTCCTTGCCAGACACCGGGTCTGTTGTTCACAGCTCTGCTTTCAGTGTCTACAAGGCCTGGCACACTTGACATGCTTGTTGGAAGAATGATCCAGGATGCACGCGACTCTTTGAGCCAAGACTGTCACACAATGTATGGAGGAACCCCGCGCTCTGCCTCTAGGGCCGGCTCCCCTTGTGACCTCGAGCTGAGGTCAAGAACGTCCTATCTTGGCTCTCTTAATGGTTCTTTGGGGTTCCTGCTAATGGCCTATTTGCTCAGCGTCTCATTTATAAATACAAAGGATGACACAGCCGCTGCCTCGGCCGAACTTATAGAAGAATTTCCAAGGGCTGCTGCGTGATACCATTTGGCTTTTCAGTGTGTGAGTCTAATGAATCCTCGGAGCTAGAATACCTCCCCTTAATGCGATTGGCGTCGGAAGATGCAGACAAAATGTGCACTGTTACTCCTCATGTGCTGTAAAGCGAGTCGTGATTCTCCAGTGCTCAGTGGAGTCGATGAGGCTCCTCCATGGCTGCCTCTGCTCAGAAGCATCTGCAGCCTCGCAGCCTCCACGGGGCAGCATAGAGCTTGCACCTGCACCAAGCATCCGCAGCCCTTGCAGCGGGGAGCTGCATTTCTCTCTGGTTCAGCCCAAAACTTAGGAGGGGCTAAGCATCCCCGGGCGGTGCCCTTCATATTAGTTTGCCACAAAGAGGGGATTTTTCTTTTTGAATTAAATATCAATAACCCAGCTCCTTTTTAGATCTTTTTATCAGCTTTTTCATTCCTGTGCCCTGGCATGAGGACACAGGTATTACATAAACAAGGCTGCTCAGAGGGCTGCTTATAAAAATCCGGGAGAAAAGATAAATATGTGATAATGTGCTGATATCCTGAAATATGAGCTGCAGGTTTGTATTCTCTTTGTGGGATCGGATATTGGTTTTTGTGGTTTATTGACCCGGCAGAGTGACATCTGACGAAATACCCAAGAACTTTACACCTTTTTTTTCCTTTTTAACTTCCCCATCTGCACGGAGAAATCTGCACACTGAATCATGAGCCTGAGAGACTGAGAGGTTAGCAAGCAGAGCCCAAATCAATCCAGCCATGGACGGAAAAACACACACCACCTTCCCAAAGGAGAAAGGAACTGACATCTGGGTGCGGTGCCGCACACCTGTAATCCCAGGACTTGGGAGCTTGAGACAGGAGGATTGCGAGTTTGAGGCCAGCCTCAGCAATTTAGGAAGACCTTGTTTCAAATTTTTAAATGATGATGATGATGATGATGATGATGATGATGATAATAAAGGGCTGAGCTGGGCATGGTGGTGCACACTTGTAATCCCAGTACTTGGGAGGCTGAGACTGGAGGATCCAGGTTCATGGCCAGCCTCAGCTACTCAGTGAGGCCCTCCACAACTTAGTGAGACCCTGTTTCAAAACAAAAAATAAAAAATAGAGCTGTGGGTGTAGCTTGGAGGTAGAATGCCCTGGGTTCA
>PVLC010037905.1:0-15043 GCA_004027655.1 Graphiurus murinus
TTTTCTTCTAGTAATTGCCAAGTTTCTGGTCTAATTTCTAGGTCTTTGCTTCATCTTGAGTTGATTCATGCAAAGTGAGAGATTGGGTTCTAATTTCATTCTACTACATATGAACATTCAATTTCCTCAACACCATTTGTTGAAAAGGCTGTCTCTTTTCTAGTGTATGTTGAAGCAACCTAAGTATCCATCACTAGATGAATGGATAAAGAAAATGTGGTATACGCACACTCTTGAATTTTAGTCAGCCAAAAGAGAAGAACAAAATTAAGTCATTTTCAGGGAAATGATTGGGACTAGAGAATACTACGCTAAGTGAAACCAACTAGTCTCAGAAAGTCAAGGGTTATATATTTTCTTTCATATGTGGAAGCTAGAGAGAAAATAAGAAACAAAAGGGACTTCAGATAAATGAGAAGAAAGACAAATAGAATAGTGGAAGGGGATAGGGGAGGGAGATGAGAAGGATAAAAAGGAGAATCAAAGAATGAAACAGTTCAAATACTATCCACATAAAGGTATTACTATCAACCTCTCTAACATTTACAGGAAGGGGTGCAGAGAGCTGGGTAGGATCTGGAGGGAAAGACACCAAGAGATGTGTGCTTGTATGTTTATATCACTTTGAACCTCACTATGATGCATAATTACAATGCAACAATAAAAGTGTATTTAGAAAAAAAGAATCAGCCCTCCCACTGAAACAGGAGGGGAAGAAATAGATTACCTCTTAGGTTCATAGGTTGTTCATATGAAACTATAGCCTAACCTAGGTAAGCTTTGAAGATTCTCTTGCTTCTTTGCTTCCTTGCTTCCTTCCTTCCTGCATGTGGAAAGGTTGACATTCTGCATTCCAGAGGCTGTTACACTTTCTTTGGTAGATCAAGTGATCCCAGGACACTGCACATTGCACTTTGAGATTCTTACAGATGAAAGGAACTATGCACATGCCAGATATTAGTATACAACACTTATAAAAAATGTGTCCATTTATTGGTGTGGATTCAGTGTTTAACAGTTTAGAGATGATAGTCATTTCTGGTAATAGTAGTGTAAATGGCCCTTTTTGCTATATTTTGCTCCATATTTTACTATTTTCCCTCTCTATAACCCAAGGTGGCCTAGAACAGGATAGGAAAATACTTGCTGACAAAGCTTAAAAATAGACATTCATGAATTTACATGACTGTATCATAAACGAAAAGGCAACAAGGAGGTTTTTTTTTTAATTGCTAGAATGTGAAGATTTTGTTTTTAAAATTCATGTTGTAACCTAAGTGCTACTATCTTCTGACAGTGCAACCATCACATTTGGAAATGTGCACATTTTATTGGTCAAAAATTCAGTAAGCAAAATGCTTTTCTATTTTTGATCAAACTTCATAATCTCTGTTTAGGACAATCATCTTGTCTCTGAATTATTTTGCTCAGCCAGTTGTGCTACACATCTATGTCTACTGGCTTCTTGTCTATTCTTCAAGCTTCTGTGAGAAGCCATTTGAGCTATGCCTGTCACCTTACCCAAATGCCACTAAACTTCACAATCAGGTATTTTTCAGCTGAGCCAATAGTGCCATCTTTGGAAGCATCCATCTTTATATCCATCTTTATTCCAGTTGGATATAACTTAGATTTTTGCTCTAGTATGAGGCATACTTCAATATGACAAAAAAATGGGATTTTCCTTTTTCCCCTGAAACTTGAGAAAAACTCCTCTTCCTATTCATATGTACCAGCTACCATTTTTCAGTGATAAACCACTGTCATCTCTATACTTATATCATTCTAAAAAATTCTTGAGTTAGACATAATTACTACTTTACAGAGAAGAAAACTGCAATCAGAGAAGTTAAATTAAATACACAAGAGTACACAGCCACTGAAGCAATTCGGAACTAGATTTCAAATTTGGGCCTCTTGATTTCAAATTCTCAAAGCTTTTCTCTGTATGAGTAAATATTTTCAGCTTTGTGAGCCATAGAATGTCCACTGCAGTTATTCAACTTTGCCCTTGTGACCCAATCACCTCTCACAGACCAAACCTCCAAACACCCTCACCTCAGGGATGATGTTTCAACATAGAAATTCTGAGAGACACACAAACATTCTATAGCAGACCTCTACAGAAGACTGTTTGCTCTCTGTTTTAACATAACTGTAGATTTCTATATTATAACTCCAGGGTTCAGATCAAGACATATAACCATGATATCAGTCAGATCATTTCATGTGAATTTGTTGAAACATTAGCTAACTGAACCCAAATGCAGTTTGGGGCTAGTAAAAAGCAGCTGTTTATAAAATTCTGGAGTTATAGATATTGCTATATTTCCAGTACAAATGTTTTTTCAGCTATGGCTTTTAATCAGAGGTAGCCTTTGCTGTTGGTTCTTCCCACATCCATCCTTCTCTCAAATGATTAACCTAAGAGAGTCCTGGTAATCCTATTTGTCTTGATCAGGTTAAGGATAAGAGAACCTTCTAGTCCTGGCCATTAAGATAAGGTTTCTGCTGTTGAGGGTTTCTAGAAAAAGTTTCATACTCTTAAGAAGGAGGCATGAAAAGAGACTGCTCCTCTCTTCCTTGGTACATTTTTTTCTCCTGAGATTTTGTCTGGAATAGAAACAACCAGCTAACAACAATGAGGGGGGCAGCTGAGCACAGCCCTGGCACACAGAGCAGTGCAGAGCACTTGAACTTTGGATGACCCTAGTGAACTTCTGATGCAACCAACCTGGGAATCTTGTTGTTTTGATGATAAGATTATCTGCAGAATTGTTTAAGCCAATTTTTTCTACAGGGAATTTTAAATTATCTTTATCTTGATGCAGTTAACATAACTATACACAACACATTGGTAAGTTCTCGCTTATGCACAAACTCATGTTTAAACTGCTCATTTGGATGTTTGAGTCCCTGAAGTCCTGGTACTATAAGTTGGTCTAATACATTATTCTTTATAATTTTTCATGTGACTTTATTTAAAGGTTAAGGCTGAGAATGAGAAATGTTGGGCTGTGGTTTTAACTCTGTAACACTGCCTAACTGAATGACTTCCAGAGAGATGTCTCTGGTTTTCATTTTTTCATGTAATGGGGGATAAGATCACAGCATTAAGCCTCTATTGTGCTGCTCTAATCATCTATAAGTTTATGATAATTCACAGAGATAAGAATCCTTATTCATCTTCACATCACATTTTAGTTTAGATCTATGCTGTCCAATATGTTAGCCATTAGCTATTAGTAGCTAGTTCAGACTAAGGTGTACTTTATGTGTAAAATTATACAGCATTTTCAAACCTTAACATAAAAAAAAGGAATGTTAAGTGTCTAGTTAATTATTTTTGAAGATTAAAGATGGCAGAATAGAAGGAGACAGCATGTTTCTGGCTCTCTGGAGACTCAGAACTCAGCCAGTGGAAAGACTGTTTCTAAGCAAGGGAGGAAGAGCAGTCAAAACTCAAGAGATGAATGACAGTCAAAGTGTGGTAGAATTGGGCGAAGCACAGAGAACAGAGCAATGCCATCTTGCCAAGCCAGCATGGGGCTGGCAGCTGCTGGGATTGATGGCTCTGGAGACCAACTCCAGCAAAGCAGCAGCAGAATTGTGTTGAGCTAGTGACTGCAGAAAACTATCATCAGAAGCAATCATACTCTTCTCTCCATACTTGAATACCTCAAGACTCAACTCTCCAGATTGCTGAGCCAGATCATGCAGCAAAGTCCTGTGGCTGCAGCTGAACTTATCTTTGCCTTCAGGGGATTAATGGGCACTTATCAAGACCTTGAGTTTACAAAGCACCCCAGCAGGAGCCTGTCCTGCATGGCCATAAGAATTTGCATGGCAATAAACAGACTTGTGAGATGTGTGAGTTTGAAAATCATTCCTGTAGTGGTAGAGGTGAAAGATACAGTTGGATCCAGCAGAAACATGAATTAGCAAACATCCCCTAGGGACATTCCAGCTGGAGAGACCTAGAGTTTGCAGTTTGCCATGTCTCTACAGGATCTCCAGCAATCACCATAGGACTGCCAGCCATGGTGTCTGTGGGCTGAAATAACAGCCAACCATGATGCAAGCTTAGAAGATAATAAACTTGCCTCTGACAATGTTTGGACACTACAATCACCACCATGAGAAGTCAAAAAGATATCATGTGATCACAGCTTCCCAGAATAGTAGTGGTGTCCCTGAGGCTAAATAACATAACCACCCAAGCCCCAGGCTCAGAAGGATACAATCTCTCCCTGCCAAAGCTTGGGCTCTGAAAGCAGGAGGCCAGGGGCCAGCAAGGGTTTTTAAGATCACAGCTATAGGCTGGAGATGTAACACTTTCTCTGCTAGCAGAGTTTGTTCCTGGTGTGCATGAATGCGTGCCAGTGACTGACAGTTCCATGTGATCACAACCAGCAGATCAGTGGTGGTGTCCATGGGCCATCAAAGCTCAGCCAGCCAGGCCACAAGCTTGGAACATAATAATCTCCCTGCTGAACCTAAGCCCAGTGGTCACAGAGGCTGGAGGTCAGTGCTCTGTGGAGTTTCATGGTTACATAATAAGCAGATCAGTGGTGTTGTTTGTGGGGCATTAAATCCCAACCAGCAGAACAGAACATCATAGTCTCTGGCCCTACGAAGTTTGGGTCTGGAGAGCATGGCAACCTGCAGCCAATCAGATACAGCTTTTTGACTGTACTAAGACCACACTAAGAACTATATCTTGTTAAAGAGGCTGTGGGGGACAAACTCAAAAGTTTGATTATATGGGACAGATTCATAGAGGCAAATAAATACCCCCAGCATTGATCTTATTATAAAGGGATAACAAATAGACACAAGATTCTCACACAAAGAGGAAAATGATGCCAAGACAAAAGAAAAACAAACCTGAGAACTCTGAAAATATTACAATGAAGACCAGAGGGGAAACAATAAACTCCCACAACTCAACAAGGGAGATCACCAATACTGAGCTGCAGAAAGTGCTAGAAGGAAAATTCAGAATTTGATTTTCAATATTATCAAAAGCCTCAGAGATGAAATCAGAGAAAGTATACTGGAAATGAAATAACATACGAGTACAGAAATTGAGGTCCTAAGTAAGAACAAAAAAGAGGCTTTGAGCAAAATGAAGGAGTCAATACATGAATTAAAGAGCTCAATAGAAACCACCTCTGGCAGGCTAGGCCACATGGAAAATAGTCTCACTTTAGGAAGACAATTTATTCAAAACTAAACAGAGTCAACAATATAGAGAAGATAAGACAACAACACTACCAGAACATCCAAAAAATATGGGATAATATGAAATGACCTAACTTACAGATAATAGGCATTGAAGAAGGTCTAGAAGCACAGACCAAGGGTATCAGAAACATCTTCAAAGAAATAATATCAGAGAATTTCCAAACAGAAAAAGACATCTATGTACAGGAGACATTTAGAACACCAAGAGGACAAGATCAAAGAAGGACTTCCCCATGCAATATAATAATAAAAATGACTAATATAGAGGCCAACGAAAGAGAACAAAAGAATGGGTGACATTCATGGGCAAGACAATAAGAATCATTCCAGAGTTCTCAACGAAAGTTATGAAAAAGAGGAGGGGCTGGTATAATGTACCCCAGACCCTGAAAGAAAACAACTTCTAGCAAATACCCAGCAAAGATGCCATTCAAAATTAATGGAGAAAAAAAACCCAAAAAACAAAAAACAACAACAAAACTTTCAAGACAATCAGGAAGTAAAAGAATTTGAGACCTAGAATAGCCAAAGCAATTCTTAGCAATAAGAACCTGACTTTAAATTATACTACAGAGTTATGGTAATAAATACAGCATGGTATTGGCACAAAAACAGATATATAGACCAATGGAAAAGAATAGAAGATTCAGAAACAAATTCACATACTTATACCCAATTTATTTTTGAAAAAGGTGCCAAACACATACATTAGAGAAAAGACAGCCTTTTCAACAAATGGTGATGGTAAAACTGGTTATCTATTTGTAGAAATATGGAATAAATCCTTACCTCTCAACTTGGCACAAGAGTCAACTCAAGATGGATCAAAATCCTGGAAGTTAGACCAGAGACTTTGAAGCTACTAGAGGAAGGCAAAGATCTAACATTCTAACATATAGGCACAGGTAGAAATGTCCTCAACATGACACCAAAACCTCAAGAAATTAAAACAAGAATAAATAAATGGGATGGCATTAAAATAAAAAGTTTCTGCTCATCAAAGGAAATACTCAAAAGTCTAAAGAGAAAGCCTAAAGAATTGAGGAATATCTTTTCCAGCTATCTCTCTGATAAAGGACTAATATCTAAAATATATAAAGAACTTAAAACACTTTACACTAAACACACACACACACACACACACACACACACACACACATACACACACACACACACAACCCAATCAAGAAATGGACAATTGAACTAAATAGACACTTCACAAAAGAAGAGGTACAAATGTCTAACAAATATATGAAAAAAATGTTCAACATCATTAGCAATCAGAGAGATGCAAATCAAAACTACATTGAGATTCCATCTAAACACAACCAGAATGGCAATCATCAAGAATTCAAAAGGCAACAAATGCTGACAAGGATATGGGGAAATAGGAACTCTTCTACACTGTTGGTGAGATTGTGAATTAGTTCAGCCACTATGGAGATTAATGTGGAGATTTCTCAGAAAATTGGGAATGGTCCACCATGTGATCCAGCTATACCACTCCTGGGAATCTTTCCAAATGGACTAGAAACAGAGAATTACAGTAATATGTGCATATCCATGTTCATAGCAGCAAATTCACAACAGTCACATTATAGAACCAACCTATGTGTCCATCAACAGACGAATGGATTACAAAATTATGGAATATACACACAATGGGGTTATACTTAGCAATAAAGAAGAACAAAATAGTGTCATTTGCAGAAAAATAAATGGACTTGAAGAACATTTAACATAACACTTAACATAGTGAGATTAACCAGTCACAGAAAGTGAAGGGTTATATGTTTTCTCTAATATACTGAAGTTAGGGAGTAATCAAGATACTAGAGGGAATTCAGATAATGGAAGAGAAACCTCAGTGGAGCCAGGGAGGTGGTCTAGGGGAGGGAGAGGAGGAGAGGGAAGGTCAATGAAGGAATTACTTCCACCCACATTATGTAAATATGTGAGAACCCCAACCTGAATCTCAATATCCTGTATGGGGAACAGGGTGGAGGGGATGCGGAGGGAGCCAGGGGAAAGCTCGCCAAGTGCTGTTTCATGTATGTCACTATCACTTTGATTTACATTATCATGTGAGACTATAATGTTCCAATAAAAGTATATTAAAATCATTTTATATTGCTTACATATCAAACTAATAGTATTTTGGTGTACATGGTTACATAAAATGTATGATTATATTAATTTTGCCTATTTCTTTTAACTTTTTAATGTGACTACTAGAAGATTTATAATTAAATGTGGGTTCACGTATTATTCAGTGGGGTAAAGCTGACGTAGATTCTATCATGTGTGCAATCCCTCAGCAAAAGAACTCACAGAGGCCAAATGAGAATGAATCTATTAACGCAAAAGACTTAAAGAATTTGCCTCTGCACCTTACTTCAAGGGTAGGATATGCTTATTTTTCTCCTCTGGCACTTAATTTTTTCATTCTAACAAAATAAATTTCTGAAGTCTCAACCTAGAAGCAGGTTAATTTGTCATCTGGCATGAATGGAACAGAAATTGGAAAGAAGATTTTGTTTTGTCACCTCATCAATAGAAGATACTCAATTTATAAAGAATAAAAAACAGGGCTGGGGGTGTAGCACAAAGGTAGAATGCCCCTGGGTTCAATCCCCAGTACCGCAAAAAAAAAAAAAAAAAAAAAAGAAGATACTCAATTTCTAATGATCAGGAAGCCACCTGATACAGAGAAACAAGTTATGGAAGAACAGCTCCAATGGCCTGTGTAGGTCAAAGCTGGCCTACCTCTTGGGCCTGAGAGCTTAGCATATTAACTATCTGGCTCTTTGCAGAAAGCACTTGTTGAGCTCAATTCTGAATAGATTTATTTATTTATTTATTTATTGTTTATTTATTTATTTATTTATTTATTTATTTATTTATTTATTTATATACTGGGGATTGAACTCAGGGTATTTTACTGCTGACTGTACACCCCCAGACCTTTTTTATTTTTTTTTATTTTGAATCCTGGACTTAGTAGGTTGTTGAAGCCTCAGTACATTACTGAGGCTGTCCTTGAACCTGTAATTCTCCTGTCTCAGCTGTTCTAGATATCTTTAAGTGAGATAAAGGAAGAGAAACATTATATATATATATATACATATATACATATATATATATATATATATATATATATATATATATATATATATATATGTATATTCAGCAGATAGTTCTTAACTAGGGAAGACCTAGTTATCTGTTGCTATCTTTAAGTTTCTTCTGAAGACATTATACTAGTTTTTTAACCTTGCTATGGTACTAGTATACATTTAGATTATTATATCTCCCAAGTTTCTCAAAGTCTACTGATTCAAATGTTAATCACACTAAACAATACCTTCATAGTGATCCCTAGGATGGTGTTTTACCAAATGAGTAGACACTATTGCCTAGCCAAGCTAACAAAAAATTAACCATTCCAACTCCTACTCTAGAATCTAGTAGATGGAAAATTTAATATGTTTTTATTATTATCAAGGATTTAGGTTGCATTATTCTCTGTAGTTTCTCATATATACTGTTCTCCTTCTATTGCCAACAGCATTTATTTTCTTTGAGGAGTGAAGACAAGATACACAAACAAAGAAAATATATTTGAGTTTCAATAAGACCTTTTCATTTTAAAGCCTATAATATGAGGATATAATGTTGATTTCACAAACAAGAGATCTGAGAAAAAAGACAAGTCAGGCTGTCTCATCAAAAAGAGGTAAAGATTACATGGGGAGGAGATTGAGAAGAGACAAATAACTTAGATGCAGGTGGGTTCCTGAGAATAAAGTCTGTATATCATCCCCAGTCTATTCCTAGCTAGGTGTGGGTTGGGGAAGAGGAATAGATACAATTCTGAACCCGAGATCAATGCAGACCTCTATTTGTATTTCTGTAGGGAGCTCGGAAGGGCTGCAATTCTCACAAAATGCTCTTGCCTCTAGTACAAGACAGAAGTCGTTCAGTAAAGATGCTGAGATGCCTATGTTCCACTTCAGTAAAGTGCAGGAGATTTAAATCTTTTCTATCAATCTCATTGGGTGTTGGAGGGATCAGACAGAAAGCCAGATCCAAGATGCCTATTGTTTGAGTGAAGGAGGAAGTAGGTGAGATATGCATGGACAGATGATCAAAGACAGGGAAAAATGAAGAAGAATATTTCTCCCTCTGGACATTATTGTATTTATATAAATATCATTTCTCTATATAACATAGATAATAATTCAGACATATATACTCTTATACTATGCTAGTGTGTTGACTTATGTCTTTTTGTGTGCAAAATAGTACTAATTGATACTAGTTGCTTTATGCCACATTATTAAACAGCAGTCCCTATTAACTCTAGAAAGTGTCCTGGTTTGTACTAAAAACTATATGGTCAACTACCTAAGCTCTAGAACTTAGATGCAACCCAGGGAAAAAGGAGAAACCTGCACTAATTGATGTTAACATTTTTCTACATGGAAAAAAAGAAGAAAATATAGAATTGAAATTAAATTCACTAATAAAGAAAATAAGACTGACTTTTTGATTTTTTGGCACACTAAAGAGTATGTACTAAGATTTCATATCTTTCCAAATTTAAAAAATACCTAAAGTTTAGGAGTTTGCATCTTTTAAGTTAATTACACTATTATATTATGCACAATCCATTACTTGAATACAATTATATATATATATACATATATATGTATATATAAAATTTATATCGTTTTCAATTCTGCCTTGAATTTTTACCATGCCTTTATTTTAGCATAGAATATAATCTTAACTAATTTATTATTATAAGAGGGTAGAAAGGAAGAGATTCTTAATAAAGGGCTTTATGAGCCCTGCTAAAGAGATTTGAACTGTATCCAAGGGTATGAAATAGTAGATTTGTTTTAGAGACTTTGCTTCAACAGGAGCACATAGGTGGGTTGCAGGCAGTAGAACTATTGGGAGGTTCCTATGGAAATTGAGATGGGCAATGAGTCTGGACTGAAGTAGAACCATAGGGATGCCAAGAGGACAGACTTAAGAATCACAAATAGGCAATCAATGGAAGATATTTGGAGACAAATTTCATGCAGGGAGTGAAGAAATAAAAAATTTGCTGTGATAGAGAATGACACAAGTTTGAGATTCATGAGAGGATCATTTGCAGGTGAATATATAAATTTGGAGCATAACATAAAGGTGTGCCTAAGGATATCTGGTTTTGGAGGTTCACATTACAATAATTAGAAGAAAGTAGTAAACATTGAAAGAATGTAGCAAAAAAAGAGAGAAGCATATAGTGGTTACTTTTTTTTTTTTTTGGTCTTCAGTAAATGTAAATAAAGCCTGAATAAGCTGTATGTTTAAGTTAGGCTAGAAAATGTTATTCTGAAATGAATAAAACTCAGTAAAGGACTTTATAAACTTTTTCTTTGAAATTTATGTTTGGATGGACATGGTGACACATGTCTGTAATCCCAGTACTTGGGAGGCTGAGACAGGAGGATTGAAAGCTGGAGACCAGTCTGAGCAACATTGCAAGTCCCTAAGCAACTTGGTGCAACCCTGTTTCAAAATAAAAAAAAATAAATTAGGGCTGGGAATGTAGCTTGTGGGAGTAGAACATCCCTGAGTTCAATTCCCATTACCACACACCAAAAAAAAAAAAAAAAAGGTAAGAAATTTATGTTGGAAGAATTTTACCCTAAACCATTGTTTCTGAGCTGGGTACAATTTTTTCCATAGGGACACTTGGTGATATCTGGAGACATGTTTGGTTGTCATAACTGGAGGAGATCATGGGGCACTGGTGCTAGAGGCCAGGGATGCTACTTGTTGTGGTTTGGGATCTTGATTGTCCTCCAAAGGCTCATGTGTTGAGGGCTCAGGTCCCAGTTCATGACACTACAGGAGGTGGTAGAAACTTTAGGAGGTGAATCCTATTGGAAAAAGTAGATTACTGGGTGCACGCCCCATCTTCCTTTACTTCTGTCTGCCATCAGGTTAGAAGCTTTGCTCCACCACACCCTGTCTGCCATGATCTACTTCACTATGAGCCCACAAACAATGGAACCAAGTGACCATAGACAGAAACATAGGCAACCATGAGCCAAAATAAATCGTTTTTTCTTTTAAGTTGTCTTTCTCAGGTATTTTATTACAGTGATGGAAAATTGGCTAACACACTGCTAAATGACCAGTTTCTCACAGGATAGCTCCCACCAAACAAAAATTTACACACCTGAAGATGATAATAGTGCAGATGCTGAGAAAACTCTGCTTTAGACAATTGAGTGAACAATTTTGTTGAAAGAGCTGAAATCATCCTTAAATTGTTTTTCTCATCAAGAAATACTCCAGAAGGACTTTGATGTGATGTAGGAAAAGGCCTTGACATTCTGGCTGGGAAGTCCATTCTAACTCAAAAGCCCACTTACCTTGTCAAAAGCCCTTATGTGCACAGAAGCACAACATTAAAGGATCCCAGAAAGTAGAGCATTTTTACCCAGCAAAACCACAATATATAAATACAGTGGATGCAAAAATAACAAGTTCAATACTGTGAAACTAGGTGGGACAGCATATTTCATGAAAGATATATAAGAAAGGAAGGCTCAAAAATTACCACTAAATATGGTTATTGCATTGCCAAATATGAGTACAAAAAGATGAAAGTGGCCAACAATATAGCAATTATAAAGAGCACAGGTTGCTGAATCTTACTGATGAGCTATTTGAGCTTTCAGGGCTTCTGGTCTTAACAGTCATTAGTTGGGTGATTTGCAGAAAATTACTTATCATTCCATGTGCTGAGGCTCTTTCCACTGTAAAATGGGGATAAAAGTAACACCTGCCTCAAAGAGTTGTATATGGGAGTAAATAAAATATAACATTCAGAGCTCATGGAGTAACTTGCATATGGTAGACTTCTAATAAATTTCATCTATGCTTGCTTTGGGAACCTACCTGCTATAGTGTGCTGTTAATGGAACAAAAGACCTGGACTCCACCCACTGTTTTCAAAGTGACTCTCCTCTAGGAACTTCCAGGTAACTGACAGGAAGATATTGGAAGCACAATGCTGGGAGCATGACAGTGCCTTTTCCTTCCTTCCTTCCTTCCTTCCTTCCTTCCTTCCTTCCTTCCTTCCTTCCTTTCTTTCCTTCTTTTTCTTTCTTTCTTTCTCTTTTTTATTGGTGCATTGTAATCATACATGTTTGTTACATACAAGCTGGTAAAGGCATACATGCATGCATTTCTTTTTTTTTTCTTTTTGCAGTACTGGGGATTGAACTCCGGGGCATTCTACCTCTGAGTTACACCCCCAGCCCTATTTTTTATTCTTTATTTTGAAACCGAGTCTCACTAAGTTGCGGAGTGCCTCACTAGGTAGCTGAGGCTGGCCGTGAACCCGGATCCTCCGGTCTCTGCCTCCTGAATGCTGGGATTACAAGCGTGGGCCACTATTCCCGGCTACATGCACATATTTCTTATTTAAAACTTCCCAAATTACCACCCCACTCCCTCCCCTTCCCTCCTTCTCAAGTTCAGTTTAGTGATTGGCTTTGATATGTTTGTAAAAGTACATCATGTGCATTAGGGTGTTTCCCTCTTCCCATCCCAATCACCTTCAGTTAAGTCACCTTCTTTGCTCTTCTAAGGTTTTTCCTTCTTTGTCTACAGTCCCTCTTATGTCCCACTTTCCCCCTAGCTTCTGCATGTTAGGGAGAGCACATAATTTTTTACTTTTTGTGACTGAATAATCTCACTTAGCATAATGTTTTCCAGATCCATCCATTTCCCTGAAAATGAAATGATTTTGTTCTTTATGGCTGAGTAAAATTCCATTGTGTACATATCCCATAGTTTGGTAATCCATTCATCTGTTGATGGGCATCTTGGCTGGTTCCATAGTTTGGCAATTGTGAATTGTAAAACTATAAATATAGATACACATGCATTGATCTGATAGTTTGGTTTCCATTCTTTTGGGTAGATAAATACACAGAAGTGGTATTGCTGGGTTATATGGTAGATTCATTCCCATTTGTCTGAGGATCCTTCATACTGTTATTAGGGTTCCCACTTCTCCACACACTCACCAGATTTGTTGTTGTTTGTGTTTTTGATGATTGTCATTCTAATTGGGGTTATGTGAAATCTCAGGGTAGTTTTGATTTGCATCTCTCTGATTGCTAATGATGTTGAACATTTCCTCATATATTTATTGGCCATTTCTATTTCTTGTCTTGTGAAGTGTCTATTTAGATCCTTTACCCATTTTTTGATTGGGTTATTTGTTTTCCTAGCAGTGAGTTTCTTGAGTTCTTTATATATTAGTCCTCTATTGGAGGAGTAGCTGTCAAAAATTTTTTCCACTCCATGGGCCCTCTGTTGAGGTTCTTGATAGTTTCCTTTGCTGCACAGAAACTCTTCAGTTTAATGCAATCCCATGAATTGATCTTCCTTTGAGTTGCTTGTGCCTTTGGGATCTTAATAAGAAAGTTTTTTACCTGTGCCTATGTGTTGAAGTGTTGGGTCTATGCCCTCTTCAAGTAGCTGAAAATCTCCTGCCTGACTGCCAGTTCGTAATCCATCTTGAGTTGATTATTGTGCAGGGTGAGAAAGTGGCATTTATTTCCATTTTCCTTCATATGGTTAACCAGTTTTGCCAACACCATTTATTGAAGAGGCTATCTTTTTTCCAGTGTATGCTTTTGCCTCCTTTGTCAAAAATCAATTGACTGTAACTGTTTGGGTTTGTTTCTGAGTCTTCTATTCTGCTCCATTGGTCTATGTGTCTGTTTTTATACCATACTGTTTTTATTACTGTGACTTTGTAGTATATTTTGAAGTCAGGTATTACGATGCTTCCTGCATGGTTCTTGTTAGTAAGAACAACTTTGACTATTCTGGGCTTTGTTTTGTTCCAAATGTATTTAAGGACTGATTTTTCTATGTCTCTGAGGAGTGACCTTGGTCAATTAGTGGGTATCGCATTGAATCTGTAGATCACTTTTGGGAGAATGGCTATTTTGATGATATTTATTCTGCCTTTCCAAGAACATGGAAGATCTTTTCATCTTCTAAGGTCTTCTTTGATCTCTTTTTTCAACTTTTTATAGTTTTCCTTATAGAGGTCTTTTACCTTCTCAGTTAGGTTTATTCCTAAGTATTTTATTTTTCAGGGTACTATTGTGAGTGGAATTGTTTTCGGGATTGCTTTTTCAGTGGATTTATGGTTGGCATACAGGAAAGCTGCTGATTTTTTAAGATTGATTTTGTATCCAGAAACTTAGCTGAATTATTGATCAGTTCTATAAGTTTTTTGGTTGATTTTGTTGGATCTTCTAAGTATAGCATAATGTCATCTGCAAAAAGGGTTAGTTTTAGTTCTTCTTTTTCTATTTTTATAAATTTGGTTTTCTTCTCTAGCTTTATTGTCCTAGAGTCTCTAATACTATATTGAACAGAAGTAGTGATAATGGACACCCTTCATTTGTTCCCATTTTTAGTGGGAACTCTTGCAGTTTTTCCCCATATTATATAATGTGGGCCTATTGTATATTGCCTTTATGATGTTGGGGTATATTCCTCCTATTTTGATTCTCATAAGTGCTTTTAGCATGAATGGGTGTTGGATTTTATAAAATGCCTTTCAGTGTCTATTGAAATGATCATGTGATTTTTGTCTTTGGTTCTGTTTACCTGGTGAATTATATGGATTGCTTTTTTGTATATTGAACCAGCCTTGCATCCCTGGGATGAACCCAACTTGGTCATGGTGTATATTATT
>PVLC010037906.1:0-15047 GCA_004027655.1 Graphiurus murinus
TTTATTTATTTATTTATTTATTTATTTATTTATTTATTTATTTATTTATTTATCTATTCATTTTTCAAAGTACTGGAGATTCGACCCAGGGGCATTTTACCTCTGAGCTATGCCCCAGCCCTATTTTTAATTTTATTTTGAAACAGGGTCTCACTAAGTTGCTAAGGCTGGCCTCAAACCTGAGATCCTCCTGTCTCAGCCTTCTAAGTTCTGAGATTACAGGCATGCACCACTGTGCCCAGCAACTCTTTCTTTTTTTTTTTTTTTTTTGGCAGTACTGGGGATTGAACTCAGGGGTATTCTACCTCTGAGCTACACCCCCAGCCCTATTTTTTATTCTTTATTTTGAAACTGAGTCTGACTAAGTTGCAGAGTGCCTCACTAGGTAGCTGAGGCTGGCCGCAAACCTGGATCCTCCGGTCTCAGCCTCCCGAATGCTGGGATTACAAGCGTGTGTCACCACACGCAGCCCCAGCAACTCTTTCATATTTAAAAAAGAGAGGTTGTAGCCAGGCATGGTGGCACCTGTAATCCCAGTACTTGGGAAGCTGAGACAGGAGGATTGCAAGTTTGAGGCCAGCCTCAGCAATTTAGCAAGACTCTATTTCAAAATATAAAAGGGCTAGGGGTATAGCTTGGAGGTAGAATATATATACATATGTAGGTAGGTAGGTAGGTAGGTAGGTAGGTATATGACTGGGGATATAACAGTGGGAGAAATTCCCTAGGTTTAATCCCTAGTATCACCAAAAGGAGAGAGAGAGAGAGACAGACAGACAGACAGACGACAGACAGACAGACAGACGGTTATCCTAAATTATGTCTAAAGCTATTTTGTCCTGCTTGTGTCTAGACCTCAGGGAGAGGGAGGCCCGTTTTCTGTTGCTTCGTCTGTCTCCATGTTTGTGGCTCGCTGTCCTTGGGTGGCTACTGCTCTTTCCTGTGCAAACACATCAAGTTGCCCTTGCCCTGCACCTCTTTTCCCTATGCAGATCTCTCCTCAGTTTGCTTGCAGCCTCTCAGAGGGGTGTTTGGTCTGCTTGGGGTTTCTCAGTAGAGTTCCAGAACATCTCTTCTGAGAGGGCCCTGAGATGGCAGTCTGGTAGGAGGTGGCTCTGTGACAGCCTCAAAGCCATAGTAGCACATTCCTTTTTTTTTCTTTTGAGTTTATTGATTGGTGCCTGAGGAGTTCCAAAGTCTGGAATGGGTTCCCCTCACTGGGGGACACAGGGTCTTAGAATGAATGCCATGTCTGTCTCAAGACTTAGAAGTTGTGACTGCCCTATGGGCAAACCACAGCATCAGCCTGCCAGGGGTGCAGGGTCTGGAGGAAAAGGAGTTCTTGTTCCATCTTTGCCCCTAGTCCAGCTCCCTTGGTGACCTGGTAGTTTCCCCCTCCTTCTGCTCCCTTTTGTGGGGCTCCTGAGATTTGCTAAGCACCTTCCCGTGGGAACCAGGGCCCAAGGCACCATGAGACCCTAAACCTCTCCAGCAACTTTGTGTTGTTCCTGATATGAAATGACAGCCATCTCCCCACTCATCCTCTTGGAGAGTAGGAGCGGAGGCCCAGGCTGCTCTTTTCATGGCCACCTCAACCCCAAAGGCCACAGAGGCAACTCCAAATCTAACCTGCGCCAGGAGGGACAGCCCCACAAGGGCTTCCTGAGGGTGGGAGGTGATAGAGGGGGTGGGGAGGTGGCGATGAATACTCCTGGACATAAAGACTTTGAATTACAATTCAAAACCTCAAAGAAGAATGCATTGTTGAGGCAGAGAAAAGAAAAATAAAAAAGTGGAAAACAGGATTGAGTGGAAACAAACAGATCAAGGTTGAAATTTCAGCTGCATCTCAAGCTGTGAAATCTTGCGCAACCTCCGGAATCCTTGGTTTCCTCCTTTACTTTTCACAATGGTGATTATCCCATGGTGTTGTGCTGGGTTAAGTGAAATAACGTACATACAACACTGATAAAGGCCACACTGATCAAGGTCTCTGGCATATGTTAGGCACTCAGTACGTGGTTGCTATTATTATTATTATTATTATTAACAGTATCACTATTGTCATCACTGGTAATGATGATGGAAGGATTATGAAGGGGCATTGGAGACCAAACCTTCCTGTTTGCAGAGACATACAGCCCCAGTGAGCAGAGGAGAAACCCCCAGGCAGCAGCTCTACAAGAGGCCACTGGGGTCTCGGGAGAGCCCAGCCTTCCCACTTTGATGCCATCTTGTTGACTCAGACATAGACATAAAGGCTTTGATTTCCTTGGGGCAGCTCACTTTATTCTGGGAACAAACAGCATCTTGGGAAATTAGTCACAAAGACTGGGCAGAATCCCGCTCACTGAGAGATAAAGGGCTCCCTGTTCTGATTCCTGTCAGTGGCGAGGGATGACGCTCAGGCTGCTGCTGAGCACAAGGACCAGGCCACAAGCAACAATCGTTGGGCAGGTGCCAAGGTCTTAGGGAAAAACTGAGGTCCCAGGAGAGAAAGCAGAGCTGCCCCAGTGGGTGCTGCCTCCTCATTGTGCCTCTCACTGCCCACTTCTGGCCCCTTCTTAATCCCCCCAACCCTCAGCTCTGACAAGGAGGGCAGGAACCAGCCAAGACAGTGTAGGGCAGGTAGGTGACAACATAGACACTGAGGGTAGGCAGCTGCTTTGGGGTGTTGCGTCTCCTTCTATATCACTGGTTCTAAAGGACCCAAATGAAATGGGAGGGTCAGGAAAATGGGGTAACAATTCTAAGATCCTGAGAAGGGAGAGCCCACAGCTGTCAGTTTCACCTCACCCCACCTCTCT
Source organism: Graphiurus murinus (assembly GCA_004027655.1). Classification (NCBI taxonomy): domain Eukaryota; kingdom Metazoa; phylum Chordata; class Mammalia; order Rodentia; family Gliridae; genus Graphiurus; species Graphiurus murinus. The sequence continues at coordinate 2,808 of PVLC010037906.1, forward strand.
CCTCCAATCCCGGTTCCCCGTTTCTTCTTTCTCTCTTCATTCTCTAATTCCATCCTCATTTTTCTGACTTTTCTTCAGGCTGTCTTTGCAAGTTTTTGACCTCTCTTCCCAGACCTCCTTCACATACAACAGTCTCTTTCTTTCTCTTGTTCTCTCTCTTCTCATTTGTGTCTCTGCCTCACCCAGAAGCAGATAGAGGCTTCTCTGATAGAGGCTTAAAGAGGAGCTGAGTCCGGGGCTGAGGTAGCTCAGGCTCCTCCGGGGCACATGGGGCAGGGGCCAGGCCACATGGAGGAGGAAAGCAGGACTTGGCTCAGGAGAGCATAGAGAGGGCACAGACAAATGGAATGCGGTATCGATTGGGCTCTGGTGATTCATCACCTCGGGGGAGGGATCTGGAAGAGTGAGGTCATTGCTGGAGCTGGTGTTGACACTGGCAGCTGCACCCCATGCCTGCCCTGAGGCCTCTTCTTGCTTTACTAGCTTCTCTTTGCCTCCCCATTGCAGGGCAGGGCTATCTCCTCACCTCCACTTCTCTGCCTGTCTTGGTGGGCATACTAATGTGCACGTGGGCATTCACTGTCTGACACATGTGTGCACACTTCTTATATGTGTGTACAGCTCACGTGCATGCACACACACACACACACACACACACACACACACTCACACATACTCCCACTTGCCATCTGTTCCTGCCAGTTGGGGAAATCATATAAACAAGCATGCTAGGGAACTTGGTGCTAGTTCTTCCTGGGGGTGATCTGAGGAGGAACTCGTGTGTGCTCTTGTCACCTGGCATCTTGATGCTAGGTGCTTCCTGATTTCAGGAGGTCAGGAGGAGACTTAGTCCAGGTAAGCCCAGCATTTGGGGAGGCATGTATGTCCTTGAGAATATGCACTTCCAATTTCATAATTAGAGGGAATCTGGGATGGGATGAGGTTGGGGACAGGGCAGAAGGATATGTGGAGGAGGATAATTTCAGTAGGGCCAGAGACTTTAGACACTGACTCCAAGACAAATCACCATCATCTTCTCAAGTTCTTCCCCTCTACATTTTGAGAAGAGAGAAAATTGGCTCTCACTTGGTAACTAAGTCCCAAGAATCCAGCCTAAGCTGGGTTCCCAAACATGGGTATGAATATTAATGATATGTAAATCACATGTAAATTTTTGAAAGCAAAAATAAATAGTTGGTGAGTCTTGAAAATGAACAATTAGCCTGAGGTGAAGCCAGTGGAGGAGCCACAGCCTAGCAATGAGGTGACTTCCAGAGTCTGGATGACTCCAGTTCTCTGAAATTCCTGGCCTATCTCTGACTGGTGGAAGAGGTTGTTTTGTTCATAAGCAACTAATTGACAAGTCTTTATAAAATGTCCACCTGGCACAGTGGCAGAAGTGGATTTTCCATGAAGCTCATGAAGCTAAGGCTTCATCGCACTCTTATTTGCACATGGTCCTTCCAAAGCCTGCACTTAATTTCTCATTTATAACCTTGTGTTCTTCTTCTTAAAGAAGGTTCCCCAAATTGTATAAGCTTTGGGCCCCATAAAACCCAAGTTCACCTCTGTAATGAAGGGGATAACTGTGCAAGGGGCTGATAAGCTCTCTGTTCTTAGTTTAATTAACATCCTCCTTTGAAATTATCTCTCTTTATCAGGGATGTGTTTGTAAAGGGTATTATATACCCTTTACTTTGGGTGGAAGAGGCCCCCAGGACCTCCAAGACTGCTCCAGTCTCCAGGACTCCATAATTGTCTGTCTTGAGGGGGTGTAGGAGGAGGATGCAGGTAGCTGCAGTGTTGCTAAAGGGAATGTGGTCCTCTTGCCCAAACTCTGAGAATCCCAGAGAGCAAGTGCCAGATAATCAATAATAGGATAGGACTGGGGGTATAGCTCAGTGATGGAGCATTTGTTTAGCATGCTCAAGGCCCTGGGTTCTATGCCAGTACCACACTAATAATAACTTTTATTTGAGAATTTCCAAAGGGAATGTGTCATTTGGTCTTCACAACAACCCTGAGGCATTATTTTGGAAACAGGTATTCTGGGGATTTGTTATATACAAGGAAACTGAGGCTCAGAGGCCAAGTTACAATAGTAGCTCAGAAGCACCAGGCTATTGTATTAGCAGAGACAATTACCTGTGTTCATTCACTGAATCTGCTCAAAAAGGTAGATACTATTCTATTATTATTATTATTATTATTATTATTATTATTATTATTATTATTTGTGGTCTAGGGGTTGAATCCAGGGGCATTCTACCTTCAAGCTACACCCCCAGTTCTATTTTTTTGTTTTTGTTTTTGAAAGTGTCACTATTTGCTGAGGCTGTCTTCGAAGCCAGGATCCTCCTGTCTCAGCCTCCCAAGTACTGAGATTACAAACATGGGCCACCATGCCTGGCCAGGGCCTCACTGAATCCACTTCATCAGATGTGTGACATAAGCCGGGCATGGTGGCACACACTTGTTGTTGGGGTTTTTTTTTTTTTTTTTTTTTTTGCGGTACTAGGGGTTGAACTCAGGGGCATTCTACCTCTGAGCTACTTCCCCAGCCCTATTTTTTATTCTTTATTTTTGAAACAGGGTCTCACTAAGTTGTGGAATGCCTCACTAGGTAACTGAGGCTGGCCGCAAACCCGAATCCTCAGGTCTCAGTCTCCCAAATGCTGGGATTACAAGTGTGTACCACCACTTGTAATCCTAGTACTTGGGAAGCTGAGACTGGAGGATCGCCGGTTCAAGCACAGTCTCAGCAACTTAATAAGACCCTCAGCCACTTAGTGAGACCCTATTTCAAAACAAAAAATAAAAAGGGTTGGGGGTGTAGCTCAGTGGTAGAGCGTCCTCAGACAACTTGTACATGGTCATGGGCCAGAATTCAAATCCAGATTTGTCTGATCTTGTTGGGGTGAGTCCTCAACTCAAGAACCCAGGATCAGCGGGGTCTTTGGCTAATATGACAGAAAAGAATTTCAGCACACAGCAGTCAGAGACATAGGCAGAGGTTTATTTAGGAAAGCAGGAAATACACATTCAAGGGAGAATGTGGGCCATCTCAAGAGGGAGAGCGACATTTTGGGGAGTGCGGAGCTCTTTTCTTATAGGAGACTTTGTGAGGGCTGAGCTAGAGGAGGTATGTGAGGATGACCTCAGTCTAGTAATCTCCGAGGCAGTTTATGGTGGTCCAATAGTCTGGTCAGCTTTGGGGAGGATGATCTCAGTCTGGTAGTCGTGAGGCGGTTTCTGGTGGTCTGGTGGTCTGGTCAACCCTGGGGTCCTCAGGCTGATTGAGTTCTTCATTATCTGATTGACAGATAAGCTAGAGAATGTCCTAATTTATAGGTTTCTCAAAATATTGTATCTGTCTTGTTAACAATGCACAGGGCAATTATAGTCTCTTTCAGTTAACCCTAGACCCACAGATTTCCCAGAAATTTGGGAGAGACAGGCCTAGGAAAGAGAACTGGTTTGGGGAGTAAAGGCTGAACCACTTCAGCTCCAGGTTCTTTTTTTTTTTTTTTTTGTGGTACTGGGGATTGAACTCATGGGCATTCTACCTCTGAGCTATACCCCCAGCCCTATTTTTTATTCTTTATTTTGAAACCAGGTCTCACTAAGTTGGGAGTGCCTCACTAGGTAGCTGAGGCTGGCCACGAACCCGGATCCTCCGGTCTCAGCCTCCCAAATGCTGGGATTACAAGCGTGCGCCACCACGCCCGGCTAGCTCCAGGTTCTTATACTAAAGTTATATTTTACTTTTCTGTTCCTGTCTCCTTTTTACCTATTTATTTCTTGTATCCAGATTGATAACGTTCCTTCTTCCACCTCCCTGGGTTCCCAGTCAGTCAGGTTAGTTCTCCCAGGCTGTGGTGTGTGTGTGTGTGTGTGTGTGTGTGTGTGTGTGTGTGTGTGTGTGAGAGAGAGAGAGAGAGAGAGAGAGAGAGAGAGAGAGAGAGAGAGAGAGAGAGAGCGCATGTGGCCAGGAGAAGTGTCAGCTGGGCTCTGGGGCCACATCCTAGGGAGGTGAGCTATGGGAGCATCAGGGAAGTGTGATTTAGAGTCTCATTGCCACTGCCCTTCACCATGCTGCAAGGACAGTTCAATGTAATATATAATTACCACAGCCCACAAGGCTGCACTGTACACAGGGCTCCCTACCTTCCCCCGCTCCCTCCTGCTAGCCTTCAGTCTATAAATCAGTTTTCAATCGTGAGAGCTACCTGTAAATGTTCAAGCTCAACATCCTCGCCGCATATTCCCGCATCCCTGGAGGGTGGTTCAGCCTCTGAGTGTCCCCCTTCCCCCCGGTCCTGATTCTGATTTGTTCCTGGCTCCTGATTGATGGTAGGAAGGATACTGGGAAGCTAGAATTGGCCCTAGGATCTCTGGGGCCCTCGTTTGAGCAGTGGGGGTGGGCACCTCTGTGTCTAGCTGGCGAGGTCAGACCTGAGCTGTACTGCCAGCAGGCAGTACTGTGGACATGCTCCTGATCAGCTGAAACTGACCCCTCGCTAGAATGGCGACCTCTTCCAAGCCCTGCCAGGAGACAGGTGAGCATCTTCCCTGGAGAGTTTTCAAAAGACAGCGCCCATACCATGGGCTGATGTGGGGGATGAGAAGGTACCAGCCATAGCTCTCCCCAGAGCTGGGCTGGGAAGCCCCATGGTGCCCTTTAGGAGTGACAAAAAAACAAATCAGGATAGGATTTTTTTTTTCTCTGTCTCTTCAGTATGGGGGATAGAACTCACGACCCTCAAGCATGCTAGGCAAGAATTCTAGTGCTCTACACCCGAGCCCCAAGATAGGCACCTTGAAGACATTGATCCTCTTAAAAAACAAAAAGTTAGAAGTCCCTGGCCCTGATCTATTGTTTTCTAACTGACCTGACTCCATTTTGTCTTCTTAACATTTTTTTTTCCTTCTGAGCCACCTTCTTCTGAAGTTTCCTTGGGTTTCAGCAGCAACAGATCTAGTTGATAAGCATCTTTATTATAAGAGACCAAAACTATCCCCAAGCACTGGCCAACCTCACAGATGGATCACCCCATGATGAGACAGCCTCCCTAACTGGGAGCAATTACCCCATGAGGAAACTGAGTCTGTCCCCCTAAAGAAGGAGTAACCATCTCACCATGGGGATCAAATCACCCCTGGGAGCAAATGGTGACCTTCTCTGAGGTTCCCAGGACCAGCGCTGAGATAATGATCAACCAGTGCATGACCTAACCAAGATGACCTACTCTACCAGCTACGCAAATCCTCCAGCCATGCAACCCCCAAATTTTGCCTTTGTCCTCCTTTTCTATAAAATCTCAACATTTCTTTTTCTTTTTCTTTTTGTGGTACTGGGGATTTAACCCAGGGGCATTCTATCTCTGAGCTATACCCCAAGCCTGATTTTATTCTTTATTTTGAAACAGGATCTCACTAAGTTGCGGAGGGCCTCACTAAGTTGTTGAGTCTGGCTGCAAACTTGAGATTCTCCTATCCCAGCCTTCTAAGTACTGGGATTACAAGCGTGTGTTACTATACCTGGCTAAACCTCAACATTTCTGTCAGTCCTTGAAGATAGATCTTTGGTCACTGCAACCCTGTATCTGTTCTTTCTGGTGTCTCTGTGCTGATTAAAGCTCCTTTCCTGCCCTTCACCCCTGCTCCTCTCTTTGACTGGCACACTGGAACTGGTGGCTGAATATGCTCTGTTGGGACCTCTGAGGGTGGGATATCTTCACCCAAGGATTCCAGTAATATTAGCAACCTGTTGTTGTTCATTTTATGGCATTTGTTATAATTTGTAATTCCAGGGACTACTTTTTTTTTTTTTTTTAGTGCTAAAGACCAGACCCAGGGCCTCCCATACACTAGGCAAGTGCTCTACCATTGAGCACTTGCTCCCCCCCTTTTTTTGAGACAAGGTCTCACTAAGTTGCTCAGATTGGCCTTGAACTTGGATTCTCCTGTCTCAGCCTCCCAAGTAGCTGGGACTACAGGCACACGCCACCACATTTGGCCTTTTTAAATTTAGTTTAACTTTTTTTTTTTCATTTGCGGTGCTGGGGATCAAACCCAGGACCTCACAAGTACACTATCTTATTGACAACTGTATTGCAGATGCTTAGCTGCACACACTGGGTGTTAATTAACTACTCTTCGAATGAACTGAATGTATAAAGGGTGGCTGTCAAAGGAAGCCTTCAAAGCTGAAGCTGACTCTACCTGCTCCCCTGTCATGCCCCCACCTACAGCTAGCCAGGCAGGCCTGCACCCTCCTGGGAGGGCTCCCCACTGCTCTGGCCCCCTTCTTTCCTTTGGGAAAACTCCATACTTGTGGCCTCTCCCAGCTGTCCCTGGAGCTGCCCTCTGGAAGATTGAGGGTCAGTGGCCAGTGTTTACCGCCTCCCACTCCCCATCCACGTCCCTGGGTTACTGGCCAGCTTGGCCCAGCCCACACTGATACCTTGCTGGGACCAGGGATTCCAATTGGGTACAGTGAAGCAGGACTGAGGAGGAAGCTCCTCTATTCATTATAATATCCACGAGGTAAATGAAATGAACTGAAGGCCCCTTCCAAGTAAGCAGCTTTTACTGCTCTAATCCCTAAATGACTTTGCTGACAACAAGGAGCTTCCTGGTGTGTGTGTGGGGGGGTGGGACACATTTGTCAGGAACCAACTAGGCAGCGCCCTTGTCCCTGTGCTTTTAGAGTCAGGACATGCTTCTTGTGGCTAATGGAATTCAGAGATCTCTAACCTTGGCCTCCATATTCCATCCCCCCATCCCTGCCCCCAGTGCCTGGGGAGCCTGGACTCTGCATTTGAGGGAGGCTGAGGCTGCTGAAGTCTGCAGCATGAGTGTGCCTGCAGTGGTGCCACTCTCTGAGACCCTATGCCTGTGTGCAAGGGGATGTGTGTGGCTGTGTGTGTTGGTGGGCTTGTGTCCATTTACACACACCCTGGAAACAAGTGCCATTGTGCTGTCTATGTCAATGTGTCTGTGCATCTGTGCCTGCCCCATGTCTCCACCCATTTGTATTCCTCTCAGGTTGAGGGGGGCTGGCCTCAGCTGGGGAGTCATGATTTTTCAAGGACGGATGACTTTTATAAGAATGATAATGAACTGATGACACAGTGAGGCCCCTGGGCTTTGGAGAGAGGCCAGCGAAAGAGCAACTGGGGACAGAGTGGAGGCCAGCAGGGCTTGGGGGGCCAAGAAACATGTCTCCCAGAAAGCCCATTCCAGTTCTGTTCAGCTTTTAGAAGGCTAAGGGGATGGAGACAAAGGAGGCCCAGGGGATGTTGGGAGCATATCCATATCCCCAGCCTGTCCTGCCTGCCTCTTCCTGAGCCCTCCATTGCCTGCTTTGCTGTCCCTCTTGCCTTCCAAAGCACTCCCCTTGACTAAGGAGCTTCGAGGGCCGAGGCTGGCTATCCAATTCTCCCAGCCTCCTCCTTCCTGTCCCTGTCCCTGACCCAGAGTCAGGTCCTGACCAGATGCTCCTAGGTGTGAGATAATATAGGATTCTAATTTTTTTTTTTCAGTACTAAAAATTGAACTTAAGTCCTCATGCATACTAGGCAAGTGTTCTACCACTGAACTACATCCCTAAGCCCTTTTTAAAATTTTTATTTTATTTATTTCAATAGTGGGGATTGGACCCAAGTTCACTTACCACTGAGCTACATCCCAGCCCTTTTTACTTTTTATTTTGAGACAGACCTTGCTAAGTTGCCCAGGCTGACTGGCCCGGAATTTTAATTTTCTGGCCTCAGCCTCCCCAATAGCTAGGATTACAGGGGTATGCAACTGTACCTAGTAGACACCTAGGAGGCAGGAGCAGGCCTTAGGGCACCAGAAACTGGATCACTGCCCCTTGGACATGGGACCTATCGAGGCTCACTGACCTCAATGTTGTTATTTTTTTTTTGTTTTTGTTTTTTTCTTCCTTTGTGCTGGGGATTGAGTGCAGGGCCTCTCGAATGCTAAGTAAGCACTCTACCACTGAGCTACACACCACCTAGCCAGGCCTCGATATTCTTGCATACTGGATTTAGGTGAGTTATCACTGGGAAAAGAAGAGGAGAGTTCAGAAGCTTGGGAAACATTCACACTAGAGGAGCCTGGGAGGTCACAAAGCAGGAACTCCTGTCACTGGTCAAGAGAAGATTAGTGACCTCCTCTCTAGGTTTCAGAGAGACTTCATGCCCAGGAAAATCTCCTGCACCCCACTGCAGAGGCAGCCCCTTCACCCCAAGTGGAAAGCTCTGGTTCCTTAACACAGTCTGACACACAGTAAGTATTCAATAAATATTAGCACAGTGAATATTATTATAACACATGGTGGAAAGCCTCTGAAGGTGGTTCCCCCTGGGAAAAGGGCTCAGCTTCTAGGACCCAAGGAATCAGTTGGTTGGGGGGATGGAGTGCCAAGATATTTAGGGTAAGTACCAAGGAAGCAAGTCCCCTGGCCCCTACTGGCTTCTTCTTCCTCTATCCTAAGCTCCCACAGGCATCCTCCCTCTGGGCCCTACAGGGAATCTTCCCTCTGTCCCAGGCAGGCCTAGTGACCTTTCGCTCAGGTCTGCAAATATATTCTTGGCTAGTCTTGGAAATGAAATTGTGCTCAACATTTGTATAGGGCTTTCCCACCACCCGGCCCTTTACAGACATTAGCTAATTAAATGGAGGAGGAAGAGAGGGGCCTGGTTGGCATGGCGGCCTCCAGGCTTCTGACTCAGAAAGCTTGTCTCACTTCTCCCTTCTTTCCTGCAAGACTGGACTTTTTTTTTTTTTCTTCCCTGTACTGGGAATGGAACCCAGGGTCATTCTTCCTCCAAGCTATAGCCTCAGACCTATTTTATTCTTTTATTTGGAAATAGAGTCTCACTAAATTGCTGAGGCAATTTAGTGCAATCCTCCTGTTTCAGCCTCCCAAGTATTAGAATTACAAGCATGTACCACCATGCCCGGCTCAAGACAGGATTTACTCTAAGGAAGAAGCATCTCCCAGAAAGCTGGCCACTGAGTCAGAAAACATGGGAAGGAACCTGTAATCACAGTGCTTGGGAGGCTGAGACAGGAGGATCCCAGGTTCAAGGTCAGCTTCAGCAACTTAGTGAGACTCTATCTATCTATCTATCTATCTATCTATCTATCTATCTATCTATCATCTATTTTGCAGTACTAGGAATTGAACCCAGGGGCATTCTACCTCTGAGCTACACCTTCAGCCCTATTTTTTATTCTTTATTTTGAAACAAGGTCTCATTAAGTTACAGAGGGACTCACTATGTAGCTGAAGTTGGCTTCAAACCTGCAATCCTCCTGTCTCAGCCTCCCAAGTACTGGGATTACAAGCATATGCCACCACACCCAGCTAACAAGGCCCTATTTTAAAAAGTGAAAAAAAAATTAAAAGGGCTGGGAGTAGCTGATGTGGTACACACCTACAATTCTAGTACTTGGGAAGTTGAGACAGGAGGATTGCAAGTTTGAGGATAGCCTTGGCAACTTAGTGAAACCCTGTTTCAAAATAAAACATAAAATAAAGCTAGGGTTATAGCTCAGAGGTAGAATGCCTCTGGGTTCAATCTCCAGTACTAGAAAAAAATAAAAAGTGGCTAGGGTATTGCGTGGAGCTAGAATGCCCTTGAGTTCTAAGTTTAATCCCCAGTACTGGAAGGAAGGAAGGAAAGAAGAAGGGAGGGAGGGAAAGGTCTGGGGGTATAGCTCAGAGGTAGAAAGTCCCTGAGTTCAGGCCGGGCGTGGTGGCACACGCTTGTAATCCCAGCATTCGGGAGGCTGAGACCGGAGGATCCGGATTCGAGGCCAGCCTCAGCTACCTAGTGAGGCACTCCACAACTTAGTGAGACCCAGTTTCAAAATAAAGAATAAAAAATAGGGCTGGGAGTATAGTTCGGAGGTAGAACGCCCCTGAGTTCAATCCCCAGTACGGCAAAAAAGAAAAAGAAAAAGAAAAAAAGAAAGTCCCTGAGTTCAATCTCTAGTACCCAGCCATACACAAAATAAGAAAGCAGGGGAGGAAGGAGGTTGATAATATGTTGAGTAGGTAAAGGTTTTCCTGAGGTCATTCTATCCTATAGCCGGCCATATCCAGCAGCGGGGCTCAGTCTAAAGGCACAGTTTGGTGTCTGCCATGAATGGGTCCTCTACCTTCACTCTCTTTGGAGAAGGAGGTGAGGACAGATAGACAGTAACTAGAGCCAGGGCAATTATTAAAGCTCCTTCCCAGAGGGCTAGAAGGAGCAGGGCACACAGCTGTTCAGCCTAGTCTAGGGACCAGGACCAACCTCTCCCCTCATCTGGGAGTCACAGTCCAGACAGTAGCTCCCAGCCTGGAGGGAAGCTCAGCATCCTCTACCCCTACACTCTTCCCAGCCATAAGGGTTGGAGGGAAGCCATCCCAGTAGCAGCAGAATGTCTTTGGACTGTTCCTCCCTGCCTACCCCCACCATCCGCAGACCCTGCCTCTGCCAGAGGTGGGACAATGAGTGGAACTGCAAGCAGGAGTCCAGCAAGCAGGAGGCAAGACAATTCCCACCGGAGAGGAGAGGGAAAGAGAGCAAGAGGCTCCCAGGTCTAGGACTGAGGGGAGAGACCAAGAGAGAAACATTGGTCATGGAGACTGCTATAGTGAAAAAATAAGTCTTTTGTGGGGGGTAGGGTATTGGGGATAGAACCCAGGGCATTCTACCTCCGAGCTACACCCCAGCCCTGTTTTTTATTCTTTATTTTGAAACAGGGTCTCACTAAGTTGCAGAGGGTCTCACTAAGTTGCTGAGGCTGGCAGAGAACCTATGATCCTCCTGTTTTGGCCTCCCAAGTACTGAGATTACAAACGTGCACCACCACACCTGGCTAAAAATAAGCCATATTTCGGACTGAGACTGTGGGAGAAAGAAAGGTAATAGGTTAGGAGAGAGGGAGGAAGAATCAGCTCCACAAGGTACCAGTCAAGTAAAAATTGAGGCTTTCTCCCAAGGCACTGTCACAGCCACAGCTGTGCAGCCAATGTAGGATTCCCCCAGGAGGCCTGAGAGAGCTGCCCAACGCCCTAGAAAGAGAGCCATACCTCCCACCCTGCCACCTCCTCTCCCTCAAACCCCAGAGGGGCAATGTCGGCAGGGGTGTGCCTCACAGGTGAGGGCTCCTTCCAGAAGCTGGACACACATTCTCCTCCCCATCCTACCCCAGGGACTGGAAGGTGGAAACCTGGCTCTCCTCCATGACAAGCATTCAGCAGGCCAGGCTACCCCTGCCCAACCAGATCCCACTAGTCTGTTTGGTGCTGATTGGAGAGTCAGCAATTCTGGAAGCCCCGCCAAGTCCAGCAGAGGAGGGCCTGACCTCCCCTCACTGTAATTATCTGTCTCATAAAAAACAGGCATTGAACTTCATAAAACCAATTAAGACTGCAGGGCCAGGGCACAGGAGCAAGCAGGAGTCCAGCAGCATTGGTGACAGTGGGAGCCAACTCCAAGGACAGAGCAGTACCTGACAGCTGCCTCCTCCCAGGACCAGCCAAAGACCCCCTAGACAAAGCTACTGCAGATTTGACAGAAGAAGCTGAGGTCAGGCCCCCAGAAGGACTAGCTGGCTGGTAGGGGCAGTCAGCTGTGGAGTGGCTCTCTCCTTTTGTGACCAGCAGCCCGACAGAACCTGTCACTCCCCCCAACACACACACACCCAGCCCTCTTTGGTTCCAGAAAACCTCAAGAGCTTGCCATCAAGTTACCAAGGCAACTGCAGCCCTGCAAGATTCCCAGTGATGTTTCGGAGACTGACAGGAGCCCCAGACAGGATGCCAGGGTGGGGCACATCTGAGGGTGAGCAGGGAGGCAGGGGTTTGGGGCAGAGCAGCAGCACCCCCTCCCTGTTCAACCTGTTCCAGGGTCTGTTTTCCTGCAGGCGGTGGGCTTGCTTCACGAAGTCCTGTGGGGGTGAGAAGACAGCAACAAAGCTTCTCTCCCTGTCAGGGAGGAGGGGGTAGGGGAGGGCTCCTCCACAGCTCTCAACAGGGCAGACACTGAGCTCCCTGCCCAGCCTGTGAACCAAGGGTACTCCTGATTTTTTAAAATTTATTCTTTTTTATTATTATTATTATTGAACCAAGAGACAGTCTACCTCTGATTTACATCACCAGCCCTATTTTATTTTTTTATTTTGAAACAGGGTCCACTAAGTTACTGAGGGTCTTTCTAAGTTGCTAAGGCT
>PVLC010037907.1:0-15059 GCA_004027655.1 Graphiurus murinus
TACTGGGATTACAAGCGTGCACCACCACACCCCACTCCAGCTTTCTCTCTTTTGAAAATGTAAATAAGCTAGTTAATGAAGTGCCAAAGAATGCAAATGCAATTATATTTTTATTTTTCTCTTTAATGTTTACCAGCTTTTTGTATGTCTTTGTTATCTTATTTGGAACCTAAAACTTCAGAATTATTATTTATTCATTGTCCAATGTGTATTTTCACTCTTCATATTTGTGATTGTTAAATCTATTTTACTCGATACAATGTTTTTAATATATTCATTAGAGAATTTAAGAAACTCACTCCTATCATTTTAGCCGTTTTTTAAGCCTTCTGGTTTTGATTATTTTTCTTATTGGTAATGAATAATCACATTCCTTTAACTCAGTCTTTAAGCCCTTTTTCTCCTCATAAGGAAGTCTTTCTCCTTGACATATGATATAAGTGATATACTGATAAGATCTTTCATTGCTCCTTATATTTATCTTTTTTGCTTCATTCTTGAATCTCCTGTTTTCTCTAACCTATCTCTCTTGAGAAAGAGAAGATCAAACTCTGTGGTTATATTTTGACATTCTGGAATCCTGTTGGAGATTCTAGTTTTCAGATAGGACTTGACAGATATTTGAATGCCAGGCATATTTTTTGCCTACAGTGTCTCATTTATATGAAGCAATAAACCAAGGAAGTAGGTATCATTATCCTCATTTTACCTACTCTGAGGCTCAGGAGACTAAGAGTTTTGTCAATGTTTTACATTTAGTAAATGATAGAGCTGTAATTTAAACATTATTAACTATTCTGTTCCCAGTTGGTTTTACTTTGATTCATTAGCCTTGCCTTTTGATAATCCTTAGGTCTCTCCTCAGGGTTTTCCTTTTCCTCAGACTTCTTTGTCCCTGGCTTTTGTCTTGCTAGGACTCTGCTGATAAACAGTCTCTAGACTTCTCTTTTGGTCTTCAAGAAAAGAAGATGGAGCCAGGCGTGGTGGCGCATACTTGTAATCCCAGCATTTGGGAGGCTGAGACCGGAGGATCCGGGTTCACAGCCAGCTTCAGCTACCTAGTGAGGCACTCCGCAACTTAGTGAGACCCAGTTTCAAAATAAAGAATAAAAAATAGGGCTGGGGGTATAGCTCGAAGGTAGAACACCCCTGAGTTCAATCCCTAGCACTGCAAAAAGAAAAGAAGATGGAATCAGTCAATTTCACTTGCTCACTGGCAACGGGTAGTCTCAGATCCAAGCGTTCCCCTTTCCAAAGCTCTGAAGTAACTTCCATGATGGCATTTCTATAGATGTGACCTCAGGATGTCTGACCTTGGATGCATCTCAGAAAAAAGCAGCTTGCCAACAAAACAGGCTCCTGGACTTCAGATTTCAGATTTCCTGAATTAGAATTTCTGGAGACAAGTTCCAACAATCTTATCTAATAACAGATCCCCCCGTGTTTATTCTAATGCACACTTGGGTTTGAAAAACACCGCCCAAATATGACATCATAAGCCGTCTCTGTTGGTCACACCCAAGATGACCCCTCATTGAATCATGTCCTTGTTCCCCTTGAGTATGGGCAGAATCTATGACTTTTATCTAACCAATAGAAAATGACAGGAATAGACACTCCTGTGAGTACCTCACATGACGAGAGGCTCCATATTACATTATGTCACATTACCTTATGCATGACTGTCTTGGAGGACTAGAGAGGGAGATTCTCTTGCTGGCCTTGAAGAAGTAAACTGCCATGACATGAAAACCTGTGAAAGGGCCACAAGCCAGAAAGCGTGAGTGATATCTAGAAGTTGAGAGCTGGCCCCAGACGACAGCCACAGAGAACAGGGGCCTCAGCCATGTGAGCTGGAAGAGAACCCCGAGCTCCAGAAGAGAATGGAGCCCTGGCGGAGACCTGGACTGTCACCTTGTGAGACCCTGAGAAGAGCACTCAGCAAAGCCCTGCCTGGACTCCTGACCCAGAGACAGGGGGAGATAATAAATGCATGTTGCAGCCAGGTGTGGTGGTGCACACTTGTAATCCCAGTACTTGGGAAGCTGAGACAGGAGGATCTGGGTTCACGGCCAGCTTCAGGTCAGACATCCTGAGGTCACATCTATAGAAATGCCATCATGGAAGTTACTTCAGAGCTTTGGAAAGGGGAACGCTTGGATCTGAGACTCCCCGTTGCCAGGAGCAAGTGAAATTGCAACTTAGTGAGACCCTGTTTCAAAATAAAAAATTAGGGCTGGGTATGTAGCTCAGAGATAGAAAGCCCTTGGGTTCCATCCCCAGTACCGCCAAAATAAAATAAAATTAAATTAAAAAAGCATGTTGTTTTCAGCTGCAAAATTTGTTGTCACTTGACTCAGCAATAAGAAACTAATACGCCTCCTGCTTTAGTTTGGATATGGAATGTCCCCGAGAGTAAATAGCTTGGCGCTATTGGAAGGTGATGGAACACCGTACGACATAGGGCTAGTGAGAGCTTAAGGTCACTGGGGACATGCCCTTGAGGGGGCTGTGGGACACTCGTCTTCTCCTCACTCTTTTGTTTCCTACTACCATGAAGTGAGCAGCTTGCTCCAGCACATGCTCCCTCTGTGATGTACCATCTTGCCATAGGCCCAAAAGCAACAGGGCCAACCAACCATGGACTGGAATCTCCAAAATTAAAAACCAAAACAAACCTTTTTCTTTTTTTCTTTTCTTTTCTTTTTTTTTTTTTTTTCAGTACTGGGGATGGAATCTGGGGGCATTCTACCTCCAAGCTACAGCTCCAGCCCTATTTTTTATCCTTTATTTTGAAACAGGGTCTCACCAAGTTGCGGAGTACCTCACTAGGTAGCTGAGGCTGGCCGAGAACCCGGATCCTCCAGTCTCAGCCTCCCAAACGCTGGGATTACAAGCGTGCGCCACCACACCTGGCCAAATCTTTCTCTTTTTAAGTTGATTGTCTCAGGTATTTTGTTACAGTAATAGAAAGCAGACTAACATAGCTCCCTTCTCAAAATTTTAACATTCAACATTATATAGCATTATTCACAGACTTGGAAGGCAAGGTTGCAAATAATTATCTATTTATTTTTCATTTTAAATGTATCTTTTAAGGTAGTTAATATACTACTACATATTTGGGAGGGGAGAATACTGGAGGTGGAACCCGGGGCATGCTACCTCTGAGCTACAACTTCAGCCATAACTTTTTTTTTTTTTTTTGGCGATATTGGGGATTGAACCCAGGGGCATTCTACCTCCTATCTACACCTCCAGCCCTATTTTTATTCTTTATTTTGAAACAGGGTCTCACTAAGTTGCGAAGGGCCTCACTAAATTGCTGAGGCCGGCCGTGAACCTGCTATCCTCCTGTCTCAGCCTCCCAAGTACTGGGATTACAAGCGTGCACCACCATGCCCAGCTCCTTCAGCCATATTTCAATTTTAATTTTGAGATAGGGTCTCACAAAGTTACTGTGGGTCTTGCTAAGTTCCTGAGGCTGGCCTCAAAACCTGTGATCCTCCTATCTCAGCCTCCCACGTACTGGGATTACACACATGCACCACCATGCCCAGCCATTCATTATAAAATAAAAGACCAAGCCGGGCATGGTGGCACATGACTGTAATCCTAGGACTTGGGAGACTGAGACAGGATGATCTCAGGTTCAAGGACAGCCTCAGCAACTTAACGAGACTCTCAGCAACCTAGTGAGACTCTGTCTCAAAACAAAAAGTAAAAAAGGGCTCAGGGTATAACTCAGAGATAGAATACCACTGGACTCAATCCCCAATACCACAAAAAATAAAAAATAAAAATAACAGATCAACAGCACCACGAACTGGTAAGGATGTAGAGCAATTGGGATTCTCATGTTGGAAATGGAAAATAGTACAATTGCTTTGGAAAACTGTCATTTCTTTTGAAGTTAACATATACCTACCATAAAATCTAGCTGTTGTACTCTTAAATATTTACCCCAAAGAAATTCTATTTCCACTCAAAGGCCTGCACACAAATATTCATAACAGCTTTATTCATGTAATCCAAATCTGTAAACAACCCAAATGTTCATCAACAGTTGGCTGGATAAACAAAATGTGGTGAGTTTATACAATAGAACTCTACTTGGGAATGAACTATTGATACACTGAACAACATAAATAAACCTCAAAATCACTATACGAAGTGCAGAAGTCAGATACAAAAAAGTACATATTGTGTAGTTACATTCGCATAAAATTCAAGCTAATCTCTCCTGACAGAAAGTAGATCAATGGTTGCTGGGATCCAGTACTAAGAGGGATGGAGGAGGGCAAAGGGCATGAGGAATCCTTGAGGGATGGTATAAATGGTCTTTCTCTTGATCCTG
This sequence comes from Graphiurus murinus, assembly GCA_004027655.1. NCBI lineage: Eukaryota > Metazoa > Chordata > Mammalia > Rodentia > Gliridae > Graphiurus > Graphiurus murinus. The sequence goes on from PVLC010037907.1 coordinate 4,358, forward strand.
GTGGTGGTTTCATAAGTGTACAAAATATTTAAAATTCATTGCATTATCATGGATGTCTTTACCTATACTAGCTTGTACCCAACAAAGAAGTGTGATTAACCCTGTTGTACCCAAGAAATGTATAAAAATCCATGCTAAAAAAAATTTAAAAATTAAAAAAATAAAAATAAAAAATAAAAGAACTTCCAAGAAAGAAAAAAATTCATTGTATTATACATTTTAAATGGACATGGTTTAACTGTACACAGATTATTCCTCAATAAAGTTGAAAAATAGGTAATATATCCACATGGTACACAATTTAAAAACTCAAGAGATGCAAAATAAGTCCAGGGCAACCATTTTTACCAATTTCCCATGCATCTTTCTAGATATATTTATACCGAATATAAATTGCAAATCTTTATGTGTCAGTATATTTTAAAAGAAACCTCTGGTTTCTTTTTTTTTTTTTAACATAACTGCATAATTGTTCATTTGTGACTGCACCACAATTTACTAAGCCAATCTGTAATTGATGGATACCTGATTACTTCCAGTCTTATAAAATTGCTCGGCTAAAGAGTATATATGTATGTTTTTGTTTTTTGTTTTTTACCTTTTAAGATATTGTTAAATTACCCTCCATAGAACTTATACCAACATATATTTCCACCAGCAACAAGAGGATCTGTTTTCTCACACACCTTTGTTAATGTCCCACATTACAAGTATGTCCAAAAAGTACCTATCACCATAATTTTATTTCAGATTTCTTATTATGAATGAGATTAAATATTTTTCAGCTTTTAAAGTCATTTACATTGATAGTTACGTTAAGAGTTGTTTTTTATGAACTATTCATATCCACCCACTTGTATACAGGGTTGTTGGTCTTTTTCATATTATTGTATAATACCTCCTTACTTACAATCTTAGCTTAGATTCCTTAAGAAACAGAGCCTGAAGTAAAGCTTACATGCTGATGTCTTATTGAGGGAGGGAGTGCAATCCCAAGACAGCAAGAATGAAGGGGGAAATGGAGGTAAAGCTAAAAAGGTGGGGAAGTAAATGCAAGGTAATATATTAACAAGCTGACCATAGATTTATGAGCAAACAGACAGGTTCTCAGTTAAGTGCATGTCAGGGATGGTGGTGAAGGATTGAAAAACAATCTACCCCAATTGACCCAAGCATGGTGGGTGGTGCACACCTGGGAAGCTGAGACAAGAGGCTTGCAGGTTTGAGGCCAGACTCAGAACTTAGCTAGACCCTGTCTCAAAATAAAAATAAAATAGGGCCGGGGGTGTAGCTCAGAGGCAGAATGCTCCTGGGTTCAATCCCTGGTGTAACACACACACACACACACACACACACACACACACACACACACATATTATGCCCAATTGTTATAATGATTATTTCAGGCTGAAAACAATGGAGAAACTGTAGTTGCAGAAAGAGCTAACTGACCTGCCTTTTCCTACCTGAACAGGCTGTAAAGATTTCCTGGAGACAGGTGCTTTCCCTGAACTCAGGCAAGAGAATAGACCTATCACTGGAAACTGAGAACTGATGTGGCAATGGACCTGGATAAATATACTCATGTAACCTTTAACTCCTACCAGTTTTACACCCTCCCTTGTATCTCCCAGTGACCACCTAGAATTTGCTACCTCTAGCCCAGATCCCTCAGTCCTGAAATTTATTGACAAATTTATTGTTATTTGTCTAAAAAGAATAAGACAATGGCCATATCTTTGTATCTTCACTCCCTTGTGAGGGTCTGTGTGTACATGCAAAACTGGTAAAACTTGTATGCTTTTCTCCTATTAACTTGCCTTGTATTAGTTTGGCTCATAAACTCATGAAGATCTTGTGTAAGAGATGAGATGGGTAGAGGCAATGATTAGTTCCCCTACAGTGAGAATGGAGAGGAAAGGATTTCATTTGCAGGCTCTTGTCAACATTTGCCCCACAGGACATGAACTGCTCTACACTTCTGGGTTGCATTACCCTGCACAGCTGGTGGACACACCAGATATCATGTCCAGTGGCATAGTGCTTCATCTGAGTCTGAAAGAGGAGACCCTATAACTTCCATATCTGGTCATCAATGCAAGTGTGGTCCTAGCCCAGCCTTCATCTTGGGGGAAAACAAGATAGGCAGTGTTGTTAGGAATAAGTTGACAAGGGTAGTGGGACAGCACCTGCTACTGAGCAGGCTACTGAGGTCTTAAAGGGGCAGGTAAACAAAAGCAATTCTCAAAGGAATGACAGACATAGATATAGATAAAATAGTATGTAGTTATAATAATATACATAAAATTATCCCTTTTGCTGTATCTAAGTTTCAGATACTTGCTTTTCCCACCTCCTGGTTCTGTCAACTTTAATCATTTATGTGATTTGATTTTTTTTTTTTTTTTTGCCATTCAGAAATGTTTAGTATCTGAGGCTGCCCTTGAACCTGCACTCCTCTTGTCTCAGCCTCCCAAGTACTGGGATTACCAGCATGTGCCACCATGCCCATCTTATCTATCTGGATTTTATTTTGGTGTAATGGCATACAGTGTGGGTCCAGTTTTCTTTTTCCAGATGGCCACAAGGTTGTCCATAGCATAAAATGCCACCCTTATCATATATTTAATTCACTTATTTTTAATGACTTCTTACTAAATCTGCTTTTACCTACTGGGTCTGACGTTTATTAGGCCTAAGAAACGGTTTATGGGAAAAGAGTCACCGATAGTGGAGGCATTCTGCCTCTGAGCAACATCCCCAGATCAATTTTATTTTTCATTTGGGAACAGGGTCTCACTAAGTTGCAGAAGGCCTTGTGGAGTTATTGAGGCTAGCCTCGAACCTGTGATTTCCCCCTGTCTCGGCCTCCTAAGTACTGCGATTATAGGCATGCACCACCATGCCTGGCTGAAAGCCTTTCCTGACACCATCATACCATCATTTCTCCCTCCAACCCCACCTGGACCCTGGGCTTCCCCAGTTCACTGACTTCCCCACTGATCCATTAATGTCTATCTTTCCCATCAGAGTGTAAACTCTTTGAAGACACAGGCTATCTTAATCACTTTTAGATCGTTAGCACCTAATATATACCCAGTAAACATCTACAGAATGAATGAATGAAGAAATGCATGAATGAGTGAATGGAGTGAAATTACAAAGGCAGACTGTGGAAAGGTCTGAAAATTGTTAAGGAATAGCTAAAACATATCTGGTCATAGTGTCCAAAAAAGAGAGAGACATTTCTTCACAGAGGAAAAAATGTTGTCAACTAGGAGATGCATGTGTTTCAGAGAGAGAAGACCCCAGATCTAATTCTAGTTCTGCCACTTACTTTGGGCAAGTCATTTCTCTTCCTGAACTTCAGTTTCCTGCACTGTAAATGGGAAGTGATTAATTAGGATTGGAGATAACATCTGGATAATCCCACCAGAGGGTAGGGACACAACTGTGCTTGTTGCTACTATTATTACTTGCACTTATTGTTATTAAGAGGTATGGGGGAATACAGAGCACAAATCACTGTGAAATTTAGAGCTTGGGTAGCTTTGGAGGAAAAAGTTTGGGCATGGAATGTAATGGGGTGAGGACTTCCAATCATGGTTGTCAACAGCCATGAAATCCTGAGCACCTACTCTGCCGGGCACACCTCACACATTTCGCTAAATCTTTCCAACAAACTGTGGCATTGACAGTATCACCTCACTGGTCAAAATGAAGAACCTGCCCTCACAGAACATCTCTGAGTTTCAAAGTCACGGAACTAGTAAGTGGTTCAAACCCAAACCCATTTGATTTCAGAGCTTGCTCCAGGCTTAACTCTCCTCTTTTTCTGAATAATCCAGGAGCTAAGACATATTCTGGTCATAAAACCTCGATTAAACACCTTTTCAAGAACCTAGATAGTGAGATAAGCTAGGCCAAGATGCTGGGTAAAATTACAAGGCTACAGAGCCTGTTCTTCACCTCCCTGCGGTTATTACTCCTACTATCATAAAGATGTCTTAGGTTTTTTAAACAACTGAACTTGCGCTAAACCAAATGCACTGTACTGTGTGTAGGGAACTGGTCCTTGGGAGCAAAATCCCCACCATCACCCATCCCTTCAGCAGCAGCAGCAACAAGTTACCAGTGGTTTTAGGATAGCTGTCTTTTGGGAACTTCCTTGGTTCTAGCTTACCATATGAATAGAGAATTTCACTAGTTTGCCTTTTTGCTGATCAGCTCACATCAGATGTTTACCTTGACATACCATACATTCTCAAAACATGCAGGACGTGGAGACGCACCCCAGGCATGACTCTTCTAAAGTTTCATCTGGCTGAAGCCTCTTTGATTCCCTTTCTAGTGCACAGGCTCGTCCTACTCAAAGATTTTCTTCACTATCACAAAATTTAGAGTCTGATTCTGAATTCCTATGCATTGTTTACCAGTGCTGCAGAAGTCTTCTCTCCTCTGGCCAGATGGTCTTAAATATGCTCTGAGCAAGTTGCAGAGTACTTTGGAGGTACTCAGTAAATATCTCCTGAATTGAGAAGTTAATTTAACCAACAGAGACTAGGAACATCACCTCAGTATTATATGGCCTCAGTATTCAGGAGGGGTCGAAGGGTTGTGGAACAGAAGAGAATATCTTAAATGTCTCCATTTGTATATATGAGTCTCCCACAGAGAGTCCTGCTGGAAATAAACATAACTTTCCCTGTGTGTCTCCACCACGGGGAGGGCATATGGCATGAATACAAGCTGGCTTCTCCATGAGCACTTTTCCAAGGGACACCATCTATTTACCAAGCAAATATTTACTGAGCAAAATGGGAGGAGGAAGGGTATTCCAGGGATAGGAGAATGTTTGAACAAAGCTTAAGAGAAAGGAAAACCAGGGGTATGTATGGGGCACAGCAGTAGTAAAATTCAGGAGATAAAATCTGAAAAGTAGTAGGGAAATAAGCAAGTAGAGCTGTGGGTTGCTTGGTAAGAGAGTTTGAGCTTATTTCAACAGGCAAGAGAGAGTCAGAAAAGATTTTGAGAAGCAGACAAACATAACCATAAATGCTCATTAGGAAAATTAATTTGTGAGCAGTGCTTATATTGGACTGGGATGAATAAATATGAAACAGCCAGCAATAACTAAGCACTTACTACACATCCAGCAACATGCCAAGCTCTTTGCATATATTGACTCACTTAATATAAGTAATAGATAATGCTTTTAGGACACAGCATCTAGCCGTGGTGTTTTCCAATCCTCAAAATCACTCTGTAGCCGGGCGTGGTGGCGCATGCTTGTAATTCCAGCATTCGGGAGGCTGAGACCAGAGGATCCGGGTTCGCGGCCAACCTCAGCTACCTAGTGAGGCACTCCGCAACTTAGTGAGACTCGGTTTCAAAATAAAAGAATAAAAAATAGGGCTGGGGGTATAGCTCGGAGGTAGAATGCCCCTGAGTTCAATCCCCAGGACTGCAAAAAAAAAAAAAAAAATCACTCTGTAGGTTGAGTATTATTCCCTCAATATTACAAATGTTGCCTGAGGTTCAAAGAGATTAAGTGGACTATCCTCACGGTCATACAGCCACAAGGGGCAGAGGCTAGTTGGTCTCACTCCAACGCTGACTCTTAAGGCAGGAAAATGTTAGGAAGCCATTGAGAAGGTCCTGACATGTGGTAATGAACTAGGGAAAAGGCAGGACGGAGGGAGAACAGAAAATGGATGTAGAACTAAATTACGGGTGCATAACAGGTATGACACGGCAACTGACAAAACTCTGGATGGGGGCGTCAAAAGTGATTCAAAACTTTGAGTATGAGACCTACAGAAAGGTGGTACTATACTAAAACTCAAGAAAGCATAGGAAGAAAGGTTAATTAAAATAATTCTGAATATGTTGAATTTGATGTATCTATAGCATAGTCAAAAAGAGATTAACACACAAACATTTGGAAAAACTCATCTTATTCCTTACAATCTATTCCTCATTTATAACTCCTTTGTTGAGGGGAGGGGTGGATATTTGGGATGGAATCCAGGGGCATCCTCTGAGGTACACCTTATTTTTTTTTCTTGTATTTTGAAACACCATCTCACTAGTTTGATACAAGTCTCACTTCGTAGTGAGGCTGTCTTGGAACCTGTCTCAGTCTCCCAAGTACTGGGATTACAGAGCCCAGCTTCATTTATAACACTTTTATTATTATTATTATTATTTTTTTGGCACTGGGGATTGAACTCAGGAGGGTTCTGCCTCTAAGCTACACCTCTAGTCTTTTTTATTTATTTTTTTTAATTTTGAAACAGGATCTGACTAAGTTGCTGAGAGCTTTGCTGAGTTGCTGAGACTGGCCTCAAATCTTCAATTCTCCTGTCTCAGCCTCCCAGTACTGGAATTACAGGTGTGTGCCATCATGCCAGGTCCATTCTTTGTTCTTTTATATTTAATTTCTAAATTTTTATTGTGTTAAAGTATGTATAACATAAAATTTATCATTTTAACCATTTTTAAGAGTACTTTCTTTTTTTCTTTTTCCTTTCCTGTGGTACTAGGGATTGAACCCAGGGGCATTCTACCTCTGAGCTACATTCCCAGCCCTATTTTATTTTTTAATTTGAAACAGAATCTCACTAAGTTGCTAAAGGCCTGACTAAATTGCTAACACTGGCCTCAAACCTGTGATCCCTTCTGTCTCAGCCTCCCAGGTATTGGGATTATAAGTGTGTTCCACCACACCCAGTTGCTTTTACTTTTTTAATTAGCTTAAAGTTGATTTCCAGTTTATTATCCAATGTGGAAGGAGTTTGAAAATCATCACTTCATTTTAACAAGTAGAAATATGAACAAACTGAATAATCCACAATTCTTCTCAGATCCATCAGAGAAGTGAGGTCACAGGACAAAACTGCTGCCACCCAGACTGGAAAAGTAGATATAGAAAATCACAGCTTCCCAGGACAGAAGCCACTCCAGGAACCAGAGCAAGAAAACCCAAACTGTATCTGATGACTTGCTGGACTCTCAGTGTGGACCAGTCTGAGAGATAATAACTCCAGGGGGCCCCAGCCTGGGAAAGGGGGTGGAACCAAGGGGCATTCTACTTTAGAGCCCTTTTTATAGAAACAAGGTCTCACTAAGTCGCTGAGGGTCTTGTTAAATTGCTATGGCTGGCCTTGAACCTGAGATCCTCCTCTCTCAGTCTCCCAAGTTGTAGGATTACAGATGTCACCCACCATGCCTGGCTTGAACATTCTTAACAAGGCCTGTCCTTGAAGGAAGCTATTTTCCCAGAGCCTAACCCAATGGAGTTTTATCAGAGCCTAATGTACCTGCAAAAGGGAAATACCCAACTCCAGCCCACTCTGGCCATCCTGTCCCATAAAGGTGTGGTGGGGGATGGGCAGAGGGAGAGACTGAGAAGCACTCTTAGGGTCACAGCCCAGGACTTAATGCAATTCTGTAGAATGATTACTCTACCTACCTTCACATCCTACCTCCACACACTAATGCTGTGTATCAGAGCTTCTTTTTCCCCATACATTGTGTCTGAGAATACTACGCATGATAAATGCCAACAAATAAATAAATATCAACAAAAACAATAAAACTACACCTAAGCATATCATATTCAAACTGCATAAAATCAAGAAAAAAGTCTTAAAAGAAGTCAGAGGAAAAAAATAATCTTACTTCTAGAGGAACAAAGATAGGAATTTACATTCAACTTCTCAGAAACTATGCAAGCAAGAAGAGAACAGAGTGAAATATTTAAAATGTGTTGGGGGGGAAGCAGACTCGCATTCTGAAAAATGATCCTTTAAAAGTGAAGGAGAAGGGAAGGAATGGGGCAGGAAATGGGGAAGGGTTAAGTGAGTGGTGTGTGCATGTATGCCTCTACCAGCTTATACCTCAAAAGATATATGATTACAATGTACCAATAAAAATATTTTTTTTAAGTGAAGGAGAAGCTAGGTATGGTGAAACACACCTTTAGTGACAGCTATTTGAGAGGCTAAGGAAGGAGGATTGCTTGAGCTCAGAAGTTCAAGACCAGCCTGGACAACATAGCAAGACCCCATCTCAAAAAAAAAAAAAATGAAGGAGAAATAGTTACCAGACAAGCAAAAACTGAGGAAATTTGTTGCCTGCCTTGCAAGAAATGTTAAAAGAAGTTCTTCAGAAGCCGAGCATGGTGGTACACATCTGTAATTCCAGTATTTGGAAGGCTAAGATAGGAATATCACAGGTTTGAAGCTGGTCTCAGCAACTTAGTGAGACCTTGTTTCCAAATAAAAAATGAAATAGGGCTGGGGAGGTAGCTCAGTGATAGAATGGCCCTGGGTTCAGTCCCCAGCACCACAAAAAATAAATAAATAAAAAAGGAATAAGTGAAGATAAAATAAAAACTTATAGCAGTTTGCTCAAAATAATATTAACAATAATGTATTCTGTTATGTATGTGTGTGTGTGTATATGTGTGCTTGTGTATAAGTAAAGGGAATGACAGTAATGATTCAAGGGATGGGGAAGAACAAAAGTAATGAAAAGAAAATATTAACAACTAATATATATATATATTAATCAGACTGTATCAAGAATCATTTTAAATGCCAATGGTCTAACACAAAAATCCAAAGACAGATTGTAGCCGGGCGTGGTGGCGCACGCTTGTAATCCCAGCATTCGGGAGGCTGAGACCGGAGGATCCGGGTTCACGGCCAGCCTCAGTTACTTAGTGAGGCACTCCGCAACTTAGTGAGACTCGGTTTCAAAATAAAGAATAAAAAACAGGGCTGGGGGTGTAGCTCAGAGGTAGAATGCCCCTGAGTTCAATCCCCGGTACCGCAAAAAAAAAAAAAAAAAAAAAGACAGATTGTTAGAGTAAATCAAAAAAGCAGACCTAATTATATGTTGTATATAAGTAACTCATCTTAATATAAAGTAAATAAATGGAGAAAGGTATACTATTCTAACACTAATCAAAGAGTATGAATAGTTATATTAATTTTTCACAGCAAAATTCAGAGAAGCAAGTTATGAGAGATGAAGAAGGCATTGCATGACAAAAAGATCAATTCTCCAAGAAGTAGTCCTTAATGTGTATTAACCTAAAACTGAACACCAAAATTCACGAGGCAAAAATAGAGCCACAAGAAAAAATAGATGAGTCCACCATTGTAGTTGGAAACTTCAACACCCCTCTATCAGAATTGGATAAACATATCAGGCAGAAAATCAGTAAGGACATAACTGAATTCAAGGCACTATCAATCAACTGGATATAATTAACATTTAGAGCCTACTTCATCCAACAACAGCAGAACACATATATTATTTTCAAGCTCACATTGAGCATTCACCAGGACATACCACAGTCTGAGCCCTAAAACACATCTTTTTTTGTTGTTTGTTTGCGGTACTGGGAATTGAGCTCAGGGGCATTCTACCTTTGAACTACACCCTAGCCCTATTTTTTATTCTTTATTTTGAAACAGGGTCTCACTAAGTTGCGGAGAACCTCACTAAATAGCCGAGGCTGGTCACGAACTCGTATCCTCCAGTCTCAACCTCCCAAGTACTGGGATTACAGTGCACCACCACACCTAGCCCTAAAACACATCTTAATGAATATAAATAAATATAAATCATACAATATTTGCCCTCAAACCACATGGAATTAAATCAGAAATTCATAATAGAAAGATGGCTGGAAAATCCCCAAATATGTAGAGACTAAACAACATAATTCTAAATAACACATGCATCAAAAAAGAAGCCTCAAAAGAATTTTTTTTAGCCGGGCATGGTGGCGCATGCTTGTAATCCCAGCATTTGGGAGGTTGAGACCGAAGGATTCGGGTTCGCGGCCAGCCTCAGCTCCCTAGTGAGGAACTCCGCAACTTAGTGAGACTCGGTTTCAAAATAAAGAATAAAAAATAGGGCTGGGGGTATAGCTCGGAGGTAGAATGCCTCTGAGTTCAATCCCCAGTACCACAAAAAAAAAAAAAAAAAAAAAAAAAGAATTTTTTTTAGTATTCTGAACTAAATGAAAATGAAAATACAACTTCTCAAAATTTGTAGAATAAACTGAAAGGAGTACTTAGAGGGAAATGTATGGTATTGAATGCTTATATTATGAAAGAGCAAAGATCTAAAATTAATAATTGTGTGTAGCAAATGTTTGTATCCCCCCCTCTTCATTAGCCTATTGATGTGATGGATCACATTAATTGATTTTCAAGTGCCTAGCTAGTCTTACATCTTGCATACCTGTTTGCCCAACTTTGAATGTATAAGGAGGTGGGGCATTTGGGAGGTTTAGATGAGGTCAGGAAGGTGGAGTTCCCGTGACGAGATTACCATCCTTATAAGAAGAGGAAAAGATTCTAGTACTTCCTCTTTCCACCATGTGACACTACAACTAGAAAATGGCCATCTGCAAACCAGGAAGAGGACCCTCACAAGAACCCATCCATGTTTGCACCCTGATCTTAGACTTCTCAGCCTCCAAAAAGTGACAAATAAATTCCTGTTGTTTATGTCACACCATCAATGGCATTCTGGTATTGCAACCAGAGCTGAATAAAACAATAATCTAAGCTTCCACCTTAGGAAATTTAAAAAGAAAATCAAATTAAATACAAAATATGCAGAAGACAGATAATAGATATTAGAAGAGACATCAATGAAAATTAAAAATAGAAAACCA
>PVLC010037908.1:0-15040 GCA_004027655.1 Graphiurus murinus
GGGATTGAACTCAGGGGCATTCTACCTCCGCGCTATACCCCCAGCCCTATTTTTTATTCTTTATTTTGAAACCGAGTCTCACTAAGTTGCGGAGTGGCTCACTAGGTAGCTGAGGCTGGCCGCGAACCCAGATCCTCCGGTCTCAGCCTCCCGAATGCTGGGATTACAAGCATGCGCCACCATGCCCGGCTTCCCTACATCTATTTCTTACAAGCAGCCAAAGCGATTCTGTTGAAATTAAAACCAGGTTGTCCCAGCATTCGGGAGGCTGAGACCGGAGGATCCGGGTTCACGGCCAGCCTCAGCTACCTAGTGAGGCACTCCGCAACTTAGTGAGACTCGGTTTCAAAATAAAGAATAAAAAATAGGGCTGGGGGGTATAGCTCGGAGGTAGAATGCCCCTGAGTTCAACCCCCAGTACCTCAAAAAAAAAAAAAAAAAAAAAAAACCAGGTTGTCATTTCTGTGTAACTGTTCCCTGTTCATCATAAAATCCTTATAGGAGCCTACAAGACACAAGGCTTGCCTTTCCCCCCTTACATCTCTGATCTCCTGTTCTTCTTCCTTCTACTTAGATCCAGCAATATTCTCCTCCTTGCTGTTCTTTAAACCTGCTAGACATGCCCTTGCTTTATAGCCTTTGCTCTGTGCTCTTCCCAGATGTCATTTGGCTGCCTACCCTGACTATGCTATTATGATTCCACACTCTGCCCTCATTCTACTTTCTTTTCTATAGCATCCCTCCCCCCTCCGTGGTACTGGAGATTGAACCCAGAGGCATTCTACCTCCAAGTTATACCCCCAGTCCGATTTTATTTCTTATTTGGAAACAGGGTCTCACTAAGTTGCCAAGGCTGGGTTTGAACCTGTGATTCTCTTGTTTCAGCCTCCCAAGTACTGGGATTAGTAGTGTGAGCCACCACCTTTTCCATAGAATTTAACATCTTCTAATACATTGTATCCTTTCTTATTTATCAACTCCACCCCCCTCTTCATGTGGACAGGGATCTTTGTATGTGCACCAGTGTATTTTGCGTGCCCAGACTGGTGCCTGAGATACCATAAATAGCACTTGTGGGACAAATGAATAAATTGTAAAGCTTAGAGATGTAGGTACTCAACAAATACTCAGTATTGCAATTATCAAGATAAAAAAGGCCAAAGCTTGGAGTTTACACTGTGGTCAAAAGGAAACTGGCAGGCTTGGAGCTGGGCATTAGGAATATTAACTTCAAACTGTGTTCAGAACTGATGTGATGAGAAGATGGAGGCTGAAGGAGAATTTCTTTTCAAATCATCCCAGTTCTCCTCCCCGACTTTTATAAGCCTTATCTATAGGGAACACAATTATTCAACACATACTCTGTGCCTGTGCCTGTGACTGGTGCAGGGTATCCAAGAAGCAGTCGTGTCCCAGTTCCCTGGTGAACAACTAATTCTTCATACCCTACGGTACTCTCTGCCAGTAAGGGCTCATAAATACACTACAGCCTCCGGAGCTTCTCAGATTAGTGGAGGAGGCAGGAGGGCTTCTCAGAGGAGAGTTAACTTGAGCTAGATCTGTGCAGTCGTTTCCCCAGCAGAGAAGCGGGTCGAAGATCTCCAGGCAGCGCGAAAGGAGGCTCAGAGAATCCACCCCATCTTTCCCAACATCCCTCCAATGCAAACACACACGGAGTCCCCACGAGCACGGACACACATCAACCGTCCTCTCCGTAGTCCCCACACAGGCCCTTCAAAAGGCCTTCTCCCGGGTACCCCTCAGATCCGCCCCTGCCAGCCAAGTGCTGGGGGAGTAAAAGCCTCTCACCGCTGCTAAAGCGCCGCTCACCCGGCGCTCGGCGCCATCTTGGCCCCGCCCCTCCCAGCAGCAGGTCCTGGCAGAAACCAAAAGTCTCTACCCCTTCTCCAAGCCAGAATAAATCATCTAGGCTTAAAGCCTGAAATGATATAAAAATTTATTTCTACAACAACGTGTAAGAATCACACTCGCCCATTGTAAGTACTTCAATTTATTTCTTCACTATCCAGCGGCTAGGACCTTCAGGAGGCGCCACAAAACAGAGGCGGGGAAATCCACATCACTGAGGCCCCACCCCTTTTTTGTTGGACTCTGCGCATGCGCCGGCTCTGCCTGGCAGGACTTAAGGTAGCTGCCCACAGCCTCTGAATTTAAAGGGACCGCTGCCTTCCCAAAGTTGGTTTGAAGGTAAACGGTGGTTGTTTGTGGACGGCGCTTTGTCATGGGAACTGTGCGGTTGGGAATATTGCTTTTCACTTTAGCAGTGTACGGTGCTCGTGCTGGGACATCGAAAGTGGAGGACGATGACACTGAACGCTTGCCCAGCAAATGCGAAGGTATCTAAAGGGAGCAGCTCTTACTCGCATCTCTGCCACGCCACACGGACTGTGATGGGCGGGTCACTCGACCTCCCTGAAGTCCTGAGTGAGGTTCTTGATGAGCTTGGCGGAGTTGGAATTGGATCCAGGGAGGGAATGCATCCCCAAACTGTGGCACTACATTTTCCTTGACACCTCCAGACGGAAACTGCTTTTTCTTTCAGGCTTGGGCCCCAGTGGGTTTTGGAAATTGTAGTTCAGGGACTGTCTGCCCTGGATCGCAGACTCTACAAAGCATCTTTAGTGTGTGTGTTTCCCTCAAGTCACCCACCAGACCTAAATCTGGAGAATCTTCAGGGACGAGGTGTGAGGTTCCTGTCTTGTGGACATCCTCTGCCCTGCCCCGACAGAGACGCTCCCAAATTACAGGTTCCATTCCCCAGAGGGGGTTTGAGGGTGAGTAACTGAGCCCTTGAAGCTCATAAACAAAACACGGGGAGGCCACAGAACTACAAGTTCCCCAGTGTGAAGCTTTACAGAGGATGCGTACTGTATGGATTTTGCAACTGGGAGCATCTTCCCTGGCTGCATTAGTGTGGGGCCCTGCTGGGAGGGACACTTCAGGTCTGGCCTGGTCATTGAGTGTCCTGGTTCCCTAGTTTGTTGCCTTCTTGACTTTAATTTCTCCCTGAGATTCTTTTTCTCTTCGCCTCACCCCACTGCATTTCCTTGTGACTTAGTTCTAATCTTTTGTTTCCTTTAACTTCTGTGTCCCCACTCTTCTGCCACCTGTCAGTTTTTCTAAACAGACTTTTAATTTTGGCAGTTCTTGCTTTAATACTTCTGTAGGCCTCCTAACTGTGATGGAATACAGTCAATATTTTTGGACAGAGCATAGAATTCTCTGTTGTGCCACCCCAAACTTTGTTACTTTTCCAAACCTCATTCTTATTTCCAAAGTGCAGGTGCTTCAGACACACTGAACTTCTCATGATCATTGAGTGTGCCTTGTCCTCTCACACTTCTGTGCCTTTGCTGTTTTTCTGTGCCAGAAATGACCCTCTTCTTTCTGTATTTGATAAGCTCCTACTCATTCTTCAAGATCCAGTTTAAATGTCACCTCCTTTGGAAGCCTTCTTCCTTGTTACCTCCTGCTGTGTCATAAGTCCCTGTAGGAAAGGGGAGTGCCTGTGTATCTCAGGTTCTAGCATAGTGCTGGGCACATATAAGGCACTTTTGTTATTTGTGCCTCAGTTTAGTTCACTTGTCACCCCTGTATAAGGGCATTTCTTTTTCTGGGACTTACTATGTGCTTGGTGCTGGAAAAGACAGTAGTGGAATAGACATGATGTTCATCCTTATGGAAATCAAAGACTATAGGAAACCAATAACTTTTTTGTTTGTTTGGTACTGGAGACTGAGCTAGGGGCATTCTACCTTGGAGCTACACCCCCAACCCTATTTTTTTTTTTTTTTTGGATACAGGGTCTTGCTAAGTTGATGAGAATCTCACTCCTTGTTGAGGTTGTCCTTGAACCTATGATCCTCCTGTCTCAGTCTCCCAAGTCCTGGGATTATAAGAGTGCGCCACAACGCCCAGCTAGTCAGTAACTTTGAATGATTTTCTATTTCCTTGTGAGATTGTCTCTTGGTTTTAACCCCTGCTATAGGGGCCATCACATCCTATTGCCATCATTTCTTTATTTGTCCCTGAGTACCCTAACAGTGTTTCATGGACAAAGATCGTGGTTCTTACTGCTCTCTATATTTTAGTATGCATAGAGAAGGAGCTCAATAAATAACTGCAGAGTAAGAGCAAACATTTATACAGTGGTATGTGTTAGGCACTACTCCAGGGTATTTACATGTATTTATTTAATCCTCATCACACCCCTATGATGGACATAGAATTGTCCTATTTTAGAGGTGAAAAAATGGAGGCACAGTAGGATTGCCACACAGCTACTGAAAGGCTGAGTCGGGATTCCAATCCAGTCAGTCTGGCTCCAGAGTCTGCACTGCATACTCTGCTGCCTTTGGTCATCTGCAGAATGAACTGCTGGTGTGTTCACTTGTCTTTTACTCTCTCTTGGACAACTCTTCTCACTACCAGTATGTAAGCTGCTGAGCATGGAGCTGCAGGAGGAGCTGAGTCGCACTGGCAGATCTCGAGAGGTGCTAGAGCTGGGGCAGGTGCTGGACACAGGCAAGAGGAAGAGACATGTGCCTTACAGTGTTTCGTGAGTCCTTCTTGGTGCTCCTCCACTGTTTAGTCCCCAAAGGAGCTCTGGGAGTCCCTGCAACCTCCAGAGAATCTTTGTTTCCTTTCTTCCCATAGAGAGACAAGGCTGGAAGAGGCCTTGGAGAATTTATGTGAGCGGATCCTGGATTACAGTGTCCATGCTGAGCGGAAAGGATCACTGAGATATGCCAAGGTCAGATCCTTACCCAGGGAAGGACCCTGATTTTCAGAAACAAAGACCTGTATCCCCTGAGGTCTTCAAGGGATACCTGCCTATTTTCACCAGTTCTGGAGTGCCCCCCTCTTTATCATCAGACTTCCTCATTTCACCCTCATGGAACTCACAGCTGGGTCTTCTGTACTTAATAAGGCTTTAATGGTGGACAGGGAAGGAAGTGGTAGGGTGGTCAGCAGGGCTAATCCCAAATTCTCCTTCTCTTAGGGTCAGAGTCAGACCATGACAACACTGAAAGGCCTAGTGCAGAAGGGAGTGAAGGTGGATTTGGGGATTCCTTTGGAGCTGTGGGATGAGCCCAGTGTGGAAGTTACGTTCCTCAAGAAACAGGTAGGATAAGATATCCACTGTCCAGGGAGGTAAGAAAAGAACCAAAGAGGGGAACTAGGTCCTAGGATTTTTTTTTGAAGGGGTATCTACCTTTGAGCAGGGAGAAGGGGGTAGAGCGAGGACTGTGCCATCAAAGTGGGCCCAAGAGCACATCAAGAAGTAATATTGGCTGGGTATGGTGGTGCATGCCTGTAATCTCAGTACCTGGGAGGCTGAGACAGAAGGATTGCATGTTTAAGACCAGCCTCAGCAACCTAAATGAGACTCTCAGCAACCTAGTGAGAACCTGTTTCAAAACAAAAAATAAAAAGGGCTGGGGTGTAGATTGGAAGTAGAATGCTCCTGGGTTTGGTCCCCAGTACACACACACACACACACACACACACACGAAAGAAATAATATTGGAGGCTAATAATATTCACCACTGCTTATTGAGCACCTACTGTGTCTCTGATTCTGGACCATATATCTAGCTACTGTCTCATTTTATCCTCACAACACCCTGATATACTTGGTATGATTACCATTTCTCATTTTACAGGTGAGGAGCTGAGACTCAGTTTAATAACATACTTAGAGTAGGTGCTAGCAAATGTTGTTTGAGTGAATATCACTTATCTAGTAAGCCAAGCTTAAGCTCCTGGCTACCTGCCTCTCAAGCTCAGGTGGAGTAGGGATAAAAGGAGTGGAGAGCAGAGAGGAGGGTTTCCAAAGCCCAGCAGAGAAGATACTCTTTCTGCCCTTCCATGTGACTAGTGTGAGACGATGCTGGAAGAGTTTGAAGATGTTGTAGGAGACTGGTACTTCCACCATCAGGAACAGCCCCTGCAGCAATTTCTCTGTGAAGGCCATGTGCTCCCAGCTGGCGACACTGGTAAGTGTGGAGGTTGGGCTCCTCTCCTGCCAGACCACTACACCTCTGTTATCTCCAGAACCAATATTTAAATTGTTTTCTCTCATCCCACCTAGCATGTCTACAGGAAACTTGGACTGGAAAGGAAAAGATCCCAGATGGGCAAGAGAAGGCAGAAGGGGAGGAAGAGGAAGAAGAAGAAAAGGAAGAGGAAGAAGAGGAAGAGGAGTTGACTGAGACACTCCGGCATCCTAAGCATGACCCAGAGGACCTTTGACCCTTGCCTTTGAGCCCCCAGGAGGGGTCTTGGAGAAGAACCCTCTAAAGTCTGAGCTCTCCCTGGCCCCACAGATTTAAGGGTGTATGTGTGTGTGTGAGTGACCCCACCTCAAGGCTGGTAACTATTCTCTCCCATCTGATCTCAGGGAGGATCTTGGGGATGCAGGGTGGCATGGCTATGGGGAGAAAAGTGGGAGCAGCTGGTGGAAGTCCTGCCTCTACAGATGAGCCCTCTGCCGGCCAGGTGTGCGTGATGACAGCATTTAAGCTTTCCCCTTTAAATGTCTCTACTGCTCCCCATCCCCACCAGAGGTCAGTGACAGCAATGGAACTGGGCCTTGGGAACGTCTCTTTGCACCTCCAGGAGTGTTTTTAGACTTTACAAGGAAGAGGCCAGAACAGACATTCTCTGTGACTATATACACTGCCTGTGTCCAGGAGACGACATGCCAGCAAGCTGGGAACAAGAATGGGGCACTGGGTGGCAGAGAGGCGGTGCTGATAAGTTAGGTGGGGTAATTATTTGGTCTACTCCATACTAATTTCAAGGTGCCAATTTTTCTATATCGCTATTAAACTTTTTTTTTTTTTAAACGTATGCTGGGCCGGGTTTCAAACGGCAGTGCACACATTATATCTGGTGGATGAGACAGCAGCATCGCGATCCTCTTAAGCAGCTGGTAGTGCTTAGTAATTCTGCAGCCCAAGGAAGGCTGGCAAGGGTTGCAAGGCAGAAACTGCCAGGAGCCTCAGATCTGAGCAGCCTCCGAAGGTGCAGGGTGCAGGATATGCGGGAATTAAAGTTACGCACGTGGGGCCGCTCTGGCCGTTGGCCGCCGTACGTGGGGCTACGGAAGCCGCAAAGGACAAAACCCCTCGCGCGATTCCGATTTCGGCGCTTTCTCCAAGAGAGGATAGAGCGAGGCGGCGAAACGATTAGATCCAAGGTAGAGTGGTTGGGATTAGAGGGGAGGGGGAAAAGCATATCCTTTGGAGGGTCTGGGTGAGGGCCTACCTGGAGACTAGCGGGGCGGGGGCCGAAGACACGGAGGGAGGACGGGATCGCGCAGAAAGGAAAGTTGGCCAACGTTACGCTCAGGGTGTACGGGTTGAGGGCGATGCAGTAGTCTTTACTCGCGCAGGGGCGCCAAAGAGCAGAGACTTGGAAGATGCCTTTGGAGTAGCGAAGGGGTTGGCGTGTGTGGGAGGGACTGGGCCGTCGCCCGCAGCCCCCTTTCCTTTCTCCCCAGCCCGTCCCTCCCCGGCCATGAGCAGCCGAGTGCGGACCGAGCCGCTGCGCGGGGCGCCTCCTCTGCTGGTGCCCGGCGACTCCTATTCCGTGGTGGTTCTGCTGCGGGGTTACGCGGAGCCCGAAGCGGTGGGCGACGCCGTGCTCGCCGACGGCTCCGTGACCCTTGTCCTGCCCCAGGCTTGGGGTCCGGCCTCCAGTCAACGAGAGTCCCTGTCCACGGGTGACAGCGCGGAGACCGCCCTGGAGGAGGCGGCCCGTGGCCCCATCCTCGTGGACACCGGGGGCCCCTGGGCTCGGGAGGCGCTGCTAGGGGCCCTGGCGGGGCAGGGAGTGGCCCCGGGAGATGTGACTCTGGTAGTGGGGACCCACGGGCACTCGGATCATATCGGAAACTTGGGGCTGTTTCCGGGGGCGGCTCTGCTGGTCTCGCACGACTTCTGCCTCCCAGGGGGCCGCTACCTCCCCCATGGACTGAGTGAGGGGCGGCCCCTGCGCCTGGGACCCGGGCTTGAGGTGTGGGCCACTCCAGGCCACGGGGGCCAGCGGGACGTGAGCGTGGTGGTGGCGGACACGGCCCTGGGCACGGTTGCAGTGGTGGGCGACGTGTTTGAGCGCGATGGGGACGAGGACTCGTGGCAGGTGTTGAGCGAAGACCCGGCGGCCCAGGAACGGAGCAGGAAAAGGGTCCTGGGCATCGCAGACCTGGTGGTACCTGGTCACGGAGCCCCCTTCCGGGTGATCCGGGAAGCTTCTCAACCAGAAACGAGTTGTGAGAACGTCAGCCAGAAGCCAATGGTCCAAGACGAGGAGTCCACTCTGCACCGATGAGCCCCAAGAGAGACTGGACTTTTTTTTATTTGTTTGTTTGGACCTGGGGATTGAAGCCAGGGACACTTTACCACTGAGCTACAATCCCCAGCCCTTTTTATTTTTATTTTTTTGTTTTGAGACAGGGTCTGCTGAATTGCTCAGGCTGGTCTCAAACTTGTGATCTTCCTGCTTCAGCCTCCCCAGTCGCTGAAATTCTAGGCCTGGGACTGGACTCTTGTCAGGGAAGCCCCTCCAGGAAGGAACTGGTGTTGAGAAGCCCGAGAGGACCTGCTTAGCCAGATTTAGTACAGGCAAGGCTGGTTACCTTCTAGGAAGCAGGTTTTCCAGTCACTGCCATCACCAGTATCACTCTGCCTGCCTCTAGGACTAACCACTAGCTCAATTCCAGATGTGCATCCTTTGCAGGCCTCAGTAAAATGCAAGAATGTTCTTGTGAGGGTCCTCCAAAATAAAACCAGAAACTCCCTTAATATAAATGTGAAGTGGTGATAAGCATGGTAATCTGCAACAGGGGGACACCTTGACCAGTTGCTTATTCCTTATAGGTTGCAGGCTGCTGAGAGAAGGTACAAGGCACAGAGGTGACTTTCTTAGTCATCTGACTTAAATTCATTCATTCATTCATTCATTCAAGGAATACTAACACCCATGATGTGACAAGCACTGCTGTAGGTCATGGGATATAACAGTGAGCAAGCAAGTAACATACTCCCTGTCCCTCATGCAGAACACATTCTATTGAGATAGACAACAACAATTTTAGTAGCAACCAAATAATAGTAAGGTGAAGTTGGTGACAGAAGGGAGGAAAAGGGTGAGGAGGGGATAGAGAGCAGGGGTGAGAAGGGACTCCTTACATTTGGGTGGTTCGGAAAAGCCTCTGTGGGAAGATGTTTGATCAGAGAATTTAATGAGAAGAAAGCTTCCTATATAAGGATCTGGGAGAAGGGCATTCCAAGCACAGGAACAGTAAGTATAAACCCCTGAGACCGGATAGCTTGACCCATTTGATCAGCAAGAAAATCTATGGGGTTAGACTACAAAGAGCCAGGGAAGAATGGCAAGAAATAAGGGTGCAGAGTTAGGCAGGACCTTAAGGACCATTGTAAGGAACTTGGGCTATACTGAGTAAAATGGAAGCCATTGATTAGCATTTTTTTTTTTTTTTGTACTTGGGATTGAACCCAGGGGCATTCTACCTCCGAGCTATATACATCCCAGCCTTTTTTACTTCTCTGTTTTGAAACAGGGTTATTTTGAAACTAGATTGCTGTGAGTCTCACTAAGTTGCTGTGATCCTCCTGTCTCAGTCTCCCAAGTACTGGGATTACTGGTAGGCGCCTGCACACCCAGTTTTCCATTGACTTAAGCAGGCTATAGCTACATGGTCTCATTTGTTTTCAAATAATCACTCTTGTTCTGAGAGGAGAAGGGGTTGGTGTGGGATAACAACAGAATGGCTGTACCCATTAGGAAACTATTACAGTTTTCAGGTGAGAGTTGATGGCATCTGCCCTTCTCCCAGAAGTTTTATTATGGCTGTGATTGTCTTCACAGTTGTATCCTAGGCTCTCCATCCACACAGCCCTGGCCCCCTCAGAAGCACTCAGTTAGGACAGATGAAGGAGAGGAGTAGGTCCACTTCATTGCGCACAATGAGCTTCCCTGGGTGGATGTTATCTGGCAGGTCCAGGCTGGAGGTCATTTCCCAGGCATCCACAAAGGCCACACGGAGGCCAGCAAAGGCAGCTCGGAGCAGCCGGTTGACCTGCAGGATGAACCAGTCACTGCCATGCACGGACTTATAGCCAGTGTTGGCCAGTTTGATGACCACAAGAGTCCTGGGCTCCCGGGCCAGTAGGGCAGTCACGGCTGCCCGAATTCCTACCAGTCGTTTTGCAAAGATGGATGGAGGGAAGGTGGTAAAGTGGGCTCCCAGACCCAGCACCACCACGGTGTGAGGGCCCCCAGCCAGGCCCCCCAGCTCCCTGGCCACAGAGTGCAGGGAGGCCACTGGTGTTCGGAGGGAGCGTAGGGGCCAGCTGTGGGCCCGCCAGTGCAGCACTATGCCCCACGTGGTGTCCACGGCCATCAAGGGCCCCGTCTGATATGTGACATGCAGATCCACTGGCTTCAGGGCTGTTGAGAAGACGAGAGGAGGAAATCAGAGGTTAATATAGGGCTGCACTTCCTCACTTAAAAATACAAAAAGATCAGCCGGGCATGGTGGTGCATATTTGTAATCCCAGTATTTGGAAGGCTGAGACCAGAGGATGCAGGTTTGCGGCCAGCCTCAGCTACTTAGTGAGGCTCTCTGCAACTTAGTGAGACCTTGCTTCAAAATGAAGAATAAAAAATAGGACTGGTGGTGTAGCTCGGAGGTAGAATGCCCCTGGGTTCAATCTCCAGGACCACAAAGAAAAAAAAAAAAAGATCGTAAATCAGGCATGGTGGTGCATGCCTATAATCTCAGTACTCAAGAGGCTGAGACAGGAGAATTGCAGGTTTGAAACCCGCCTCAGCAACTCAGTGAGACTAGCAACAACTTAGTGAAACCCTGTTTTCAAATAAAAAATAAAACAGGCCTGAGGGTGTAGCTCAGAGGTAGAATGCTCCTGGGTTCAATCCCCAACACCACAAAAACAAAACAAAACAAAAACCAAAAGGCCAACTGGGTGTGGTGGTGCTTGCCTGTAATCCCAGTACTTGGGAGCCTGAGATAGGAGGATCATAGGCTAATGGCCAGTCTCAGCAACTTAGTGAGGTTATCTACAATTTATTAAGACCCTGTTTCAAAATAAAAAATAAAATATGGCTGGGGGTGTAGCTAGCTGAGAGGTAGAATGCCCTGGGTTCAATCCCCAGTACCACCACAAAAAATAAAATAAAATAAAAAAATCTATTGTACCTAACAAAGATGTGACTACAATGCACCAATTAAAAAAAAAAGGAAAGATGAAAAAAAAAAAAAGATTTGCTAAAGCCACACCAGGAGATTTTTGATCTATGTAATGCAGAGCCCATTTCTATTAATGTGGCAGAAACAGCTAAGACATTTGTAGATCGGCTTCAATCCTTGGTGCCTACTTGGTCCTCGTTTACCTCCTTGCTGGGAGGAGTTATTGGATTAGCAGCAATAGTCATTCTAGGCTTACGCATTCTACCACTTGTACACCTTGTGATCAATACCTTTGTTAGTATACGAGCAGATTTACATGGAATAAAACTGCAAGCTCTGCCTTGCACAGGGCCTGGTAGTCAATGACAGGTTCGATTTTCTCAGGGCAATATCAACCTAAGACGGGGCTTGTTGAATGGCTCATCGAGACCCCATGACGGGTAAGATTATGCACCTGGTAGGAAACGACATAAGACAGGCACAGTCCTTCGTGCATTTTAAAATAAAAAACGGGGAAGTTGTGGGAGCCCAGCTGGGCCCTTTCCCCCCTGGCAGTTGCTATCTGCATATATGAGTAATTATACTCATGATTCTTCTGCTCTGGCTACTTTGGCGTCTCGAAGTCTGGAGATTGCTCCTAGGATGCGTAGATGAAAGACCTTCTTCTTAGAAAGTAAATATATGACTCAAAAGGTTTATGGTTATTTATTTATTTATTTATTGTGGTACTGAGGATTGAACTCAGGGGCATTCTACCTCTGAGCTATACCCCCAGCCCTATTTTTTATTCTTTATTTTGAAACAGGGTTTCACTGAGTTGCAGAGGGCCTCACTAGGTAGATGAGGCTGGCCGCGAACTCGGATCCTCTGGTCTCAGCCTCCCAAGTGTGGGATTACAAGTGTGCGCCACCATGCCTGGCTTGGTTTATGGTTTTATGACTCTAGAAAGTTTACTTGACCAGGCTATGTTAGGAATGTGGGCTATACATGGAAAATGAAGAAGTGGTGCTAATTATGCTCTGACAATGACTGATATGTCGTAAATGTATATGTAACCTTGTTGTACTCAAGAAATGTATAAAAAATTCGTGCTGAATTAAAAACAAAATCTAGCATCTCTTCTTAGCACACAAGTACCCTGTGACACCTGGTTTTGTTCTTTGTAATCTATGATATTGCTTACAACCTCCTAGGCCCCAAGTATGAAGCTTATTCTCAGTCCTCAGCCCCTCTTTCTTTCTATATTGCTATATAGGAATATATATTTGTCTCATTGGTTTTCCTGTGGAAATCCTCTTCTTAGTGGCGTGTTGTCACTCTCTACAGGCTCCTGACTGGACTCACCAACTTGGATTCACCCATTGGGCTCCTTCAGCTACACCTGAATGAAGATTTGCCTCAAGGTGGAGACTCAGGGTCAATCCAGTGTATTTCCTTGTACCATGGTGGCCAGTTTAGGAGGCCAGTGGCACCTGAGATCCAGTCCATCCACTCACATGCTAAATGCCACCTGCTCAGAGGCCCTTTCTTTGAATAAGCTACCGCATGCTTGTCCTGCCATGTGCTCCAGGGCTGTGTCAGCCCCAACGGTGCCTTTTTCTGATTCCCAGAAAGGCACCATATCAGCCAGCAAAGGCTCTGATTTTGTCATTCTTCTGTCCTGAGCTTCCATCTGTCCTTTGCTGGGGAAAATAATTGAGTCCACCCTGCCAAGAGCAGAACTGTTCCATAGTGACCCTACAAGGTCACTTAGCATTGCCTCAACATTGAATTAGCAGGAACTAGGGGTCCTCTTCTTCCCAGGGGAAGAGCTACACCCAGGATAACCCTGCTGGGTTTCAAAAATAAAACTCTGATGCCTCCGTGTTTCAAAAATAAAAAATATCCCAGTACTTGGGAGGCTGAGACAGAAGGATTGAAGGTTCAAGGCCAGCCTTAGCAATGTAGCAAGACTCTCAGTAACCTGGAAAGAACCTATTTCAATAAATAAATAAGGATTTGGGGTATTGCTTGGAGGTAGAATGCCCCTGGGTTCAAGTCCCAGTACCAATAAATAAATAAATTGATTAATTAAGAGTAAAAAGGAGCCGGGTGTGGTGGTGCACACTTGTAATCCCAGTATGTGGGAGGCTGAGACCAGAGGATCCGGGTTTGCAGCCAGCCTCAGCTACTTAGTGAGGCCCTCTACAACTTCGTGAGACCCTGTTTCAAAATAAAGAATAAAAAATAGGGCTGGGCGTTTGGCTTGGAAGTAGAATGCCCCTGGATTCAGTCCCCAGTACCACACACACACACAAAAAAAAAGAGTAAAAAGGGCTGAGGGCATAGCTCAGAGGTAGAATGCTCCTTGGTTCAATCCCCAGTATTAAAAAAAAAAAAAAATCCAGCGTTTCCAAAATGTTGTAAGATTAACCCCTAAATCCTGATTTCTTGATTGTTTTTCTTAAATTTCAACTCTATCCCTCCAGTATCCCCTAGCAAATCTTTAGATCCAGCCATGGTTATCTATACACCTGAGCTTCCATAATTAAGTACAATCTCCCTAATCATGCACTTAACATTTGAGATCATGCATCTTTTTTTTTTCCGGTACTGGGGATTGAACTCAGGGGCATTCTACCTCCGAGCTACACCCCCAGCCCTATTTTTTATTCTTTATTTTGAAACCGGTCTCACTAAGTTGTGGAGTGCCTCACTAGGTAGCTGAGGCTGGCCGCGAACCTGGATCCTCTGGTCTCAGCCTCCCGAATGCTGGGATTACAAGCGTGCGCCACCACACCCGGCTGAGATCATGCATCATTTGAGCAACCTGTTTCCCAGCCCTTCCCCTCCACAAACCCAGGCATCGTGTCCTTTCACATCACTCCTGAAACCCAGGCATTTTGCCCCACTGACATGGTAGATGTTTTCTGCCTTTCCCCTCTTGTTCTCTTAGGTGTCCTATTCCCTTCCTGCCCACCTACTCACAGGGCACGGTGACACATAGGTATTCCCACCACTGCCGAAGCGTGGAGTCCCCAATCATGTGGATGATTTGACCAGCCAGGCAGCTCAGGATGCTGTCAACATCAGGGAAGGGGCGGCTGGAGCAGGCTAGTGAGCGCCACACATTTTGGTGGTAGAAGCCAGAGGGCTTTGGGGCTGGGATCCCAGGGTAGCATCGTTGCTGAGGGGACAGAACTGTAAGAAGAGCAGTCAATAGATATAGAGAGGTTAAAGCCACAGGCAGGAATGAATACCCCCTTTCTGCAAGCCCCAGTGCCACTTACCCAGACTCCTGTTGCTCTCCTCAGCCAACCAGACTGGACCAATACCCTGAGGGAGGACCTTGTCTGTCAAATTCCTGATGAGAAACCAGTTGGCAAGAGGGGAGCCCTTACTGGAAGTGTGTGAGGAGAAGGAATCCTGGGCTAAGGCAAAATAGGGTTTCTTAGCCGGGCGTGGGGTTGTACACTTGTAATCCTAGTACTTGGGAGGCTGACCAGAGGATTCGAGTTCGTGGCCAGCCTCAGCTACTTAGTGAGGCCCTCTGCAACTTAGTGAGACCCTGTTTCAAAATAAAGAATAAAAAATAGGACTGGGAGCCGGGCGTGGTGGCGCACGCTTGTAATCCCAGCATTCGGGAGGCTGAGACCGGAGGATCCGGGTTCGCCGCCAGCCTCAGCTACCTAGTGAGGCACTCCGCAACTTAGTGAGACTCGGTTTCAAAATAAAGAATAAAAAATAGGGCTGGGGGTATAGCTCGGAGGTAGAATGCCCCTGAGTTCAATCCCCAGTACC
>PVLC010037909.1:0-15187 GCA_004027655.1 Graphiurus murinus
TGAGTAACCCTAGTCCCATCTAGAAATCAAGAACTTAAGGCAAGAGGTGGCCAATGCCCCGAGTTGTGCTGGTAAAGGCTGAACAACTGCTTCTCATAGTGGGTGTGTGTGGTGGCAGGGGGCAGGTCCTGCCTATGGTGTCTACCAATTTCTGCACTGTAAATTATCCACCATGGCTGATTTCAGTTGACCCTTGTGAAGTCCCTGCACGCACAGATGGGCAAAGTTACCAAGGATTGGCTCTGGCGAGCTAATATCTGCAGACTCCAGCACACCACTGGCTCTTTTAGTCCTGCAGCCCACCTATGCCATGTTTCCTTGTTATCTTATCATAACTCAGAAATGCTTGCTGTGTGTGGCTTAAAACTTATTTTCTTCTTATTTTGCAAGGACATAAGGATAAACGTGGTTGAAATAGATAAGGAAAAACTGTCCAGAGACGGCACATGATATAACAGGGGGTATCATTAATACCATAGTCTATGTCAATGGTACCCATGAAGTTGTGCTGAGTAGAACTCTAGTGGTGGTCTGACTATAGCACCATCTGCTAATGTCAGCCCTGGCCACACACATGCCCGGAAACTAGTGATGTATCCTCCTACCTGCTACTCTATGCTCATTGGTGATTCTGGCCCATTCCCCTCTTCCATTCCAAAGTTGACCTGCATGGGTTCAGGCTCTGCTATTCCTGGTTGTGGTTGTTCTCCCAGGCTATGTAAGCAGGACTGGATGGGAATCAAGAGAAGGGAAGTGGGGGCGTCCTGACAGCTGAGTTCAAGAGCAAGGTGCAAAGGCCTTTTAAGACACGTTCTGGGAGGGGAGTAGGAAGGAGTCCTCGGGTACCTGCAGTTCTGTCAGCAGCCCAGGAGCATTCAGGCACAGTGTCCATTATCTGAGGGGGGAAGTGAATAAATCAGCGCTTCCACATGCAGCTAAATTACCCTTAAAAGACCTTGCCACTCAGTTGGCTTCCCCGGCTGAGTCATGGCTTCCTGAGCAGCTGGGGTGGGGGGGTAGTGAAGACTCTGTGGGTGGCTCTGGATGGGGCAAAGGCAGAGTGCTAATCCCAACTCCTTGGACGTGAGCTTTTGAAACACAACAACAAGCCCAGTTGATTGATGGTGTTATTTTGACCTCTCTTGAACCAAACTCATTTCAGGGAAACAGACTCTTGGAACAGTGCTCAGTGCCTGCAAACCCAGGGAGGGTTTCAGAGGGCAGAATGGCATATGTCCAGCCCTTTAAGGCACACCTGAGAGGAAGCTGCATCTAGCAGACCGGAACTCAGGGGCCCGAGAGCAGACGGGGCCAGGCTCTGAGGAGGCCTCAGATCTAGGTGTGGTCTGCGTCCCCAGTACTACCAATCCCTGACTCTTCTTTTCTTTATACACACCACATACACTCATCATTCCTTCCAGGGATGGGAAAATCTAAAACAAATAAGAATGGAGGTGTTAACACACCACAACACGGCTACCGTGTCCTTTGTTGCCAAAAATGACCAAGAAAGCAGTTATTATAATTTTACTGGGAGATTACGGATTCTTCAAACAGAAGGTCAGACTATAAAAAATACACTGTGGAACATGCACATAATATATATTATATTCGCACGGAAGCTACTGATTGCAGGTAACAGCTACTTCAAATAAGCTCAAGGGAAAGGGTAAGGAGAAGGGGGTCAGGGCAAGAAAGGTTATTGTAAGGTCATTACATCATTTCACAGAACTCAAGAACAGAGAGGCTGCGGGGCCTGGACATTGGAGCTGGGAATGCAGCTTGGAGGAGCTCTGCAGAGCTTATATATTTTTTCATCCATAATCCCAGGTCAATTTCTGTTAGTTGCAGATGAAGCCTTTCTCCACTCGTTCTGGGACAAGAAAAAGGTGGCCAAGAGCTCTTGCATTTACATGTTCTCAGCCAGACACAAAAGAGATCTCTTCTTCTATCCCAGTCTACACAACTACCAAGGAAGAAACAGGAGTTTCCAGGTCAGATCAGGTGTCAACTCTGATTAATAATTGTGGCAAGTAGAGTCCAGAGGAGGATTTCGACTTATCCAGCTTAGGTCTCTTCAACCTGAAAAAAAAAATGAATGATATTTTGCGTCTTGCTGTAATCCTTCTTCACCCATGAAAAGTACAATACATCTCAAAGTTCAAGGGGTTAGAGTTAAGCAAATCTGAGCATCAAGTGTTGCTTTCCCATTTATTAATCATATAACTCTGGAAAAAATCACTTAGCATTTCTAAAATTCAATTTCCTTATCTATAAAATTGTACTAAAGGCAATAGCCATGATTTTTTTTTCTGGTAGTGGGGATTGAACCCAGGGGCATTCTACCTCCAAGCTACACCCCGAGCCCTATTTTGTAATTTTTATTTTGAAACAGGGTCTCACTAAGTTTCGGAGGGCCTCACTAAGTAGCTGAGGCTGGTTGTGAACCCGCGATCCTCCTATCTCAGCCTCCCAAGTACTGGGATTACAGGCGTGCGCCACCATAACTGGCTTCCTTATTTTATTTTATTTTATTTGCAGTACTGGGGATTGAACCCAGGGGCATTCTACCTCCAAGCTACACCTCCAGCCCTATTTTTTTTATTCTTTCTTTAGAAACACGGTCCCACTAAGTTGAGGAACACCTCACTAAGCAGCTGAGGCTGTCCAGAAATGTGCAATCCTCCTGTCTCAGCCTCCCAAATACTGGGATTACAAGCACAAAATATTGTTGATCTAAAAGGACACTGGGTGGGACTTTTCCTCATGCCCCTCAAAGTGAGGTCAAAATTAAGACCTGGGAAGGGATTCACAGTCTCTGGCATGGTGGTTCTCAAAGTGAGTCCAGAGACCATCAAATTCTAATTTGTCCATCAACAGATGAATGGATTACAAAACTATGGAATATGTACACAATGGAATTTTACTCAGCCATAAAGAAGAATAAAATCATGTTATTTGCAGGGAAATGGATGCAACTGGAAAACATTATGTTAAGTGAGATTAGCCAGTCACAAAGAGTAAGGAAGCATATGTTTTCCCTAATGTGCGGATGCTAGGGAGAGGATGGGGCATAAGAGGGTCTTCAGATGGAAAAGGAGAGACCCTCGATAAACAAAGAAGTTGATTTAACCGAAAGGGATGGACGGGGGTGGGGACACCCTAATGTACATCAAGGTTACTCACTAAATTGAACTTGAGAGGGAGGGAGGGCGAGGGAGCGGGGTGGGAACTTGGGGAAGGGGTCAGATGAGAAATGTGGGCACGTATGTCGTTATCAATTTGCACCTAACAAAGATGTTTGCTTACAATGCATGAATAAAAAAAAAGAAATAAAAAAAAGAAATGAAAATTCTCAGACTCCATCCCAGACTTACCACATCAGAAATTGTGGAGTGAGAGTCAGTGGTCTATGTTCCCACACTTGAGAACTTCAGCTCCGTGGTCTAGACAGAGCTGTCAAAGAGTCCGCGAAAGTGGACCACACACTCCTGTTGGAGAGTAACTGGATCTTCTAACACAGCCCCTGTCCTCCTGGACAGCAGTCTATAAAAGAAGATTATAGGGAAAATGGATACAAAAGGGGATCTCTGAAATTCAAAGTGTTTGGGATCCTGAAAGTATAGTACGGTTTTTTTAGGAAGAAGTGGGATCTTTTCATCTCAAGACAAATGAAAAGAAAAGATGGGGGGATTTGAAAGGATAAAGAATTGGGTCTTCTCTGGCCAGGTGCTTTGTATAGCTATAGCAAGTTGCATAGTTGCACTCACCCACCGTTGGAGGTAAGTTCTTGGGAGAATCTCTCTCCTCTCTCATAGTCGTTAGATTCTAAAGAGAGAGAGACACAAAGGGAGAAATAGCAACCCATACCTTCCCCTCAATGAGGGTAAAGCAAAGCAAACACCACATAGGCTGGGGAGGCTTGAGTGGGACACAGGAACTGCAGTTTGAAATAGGATGGGGCAACTGCTGGTGGAAGATACCTGTAATCCCAGTACTTGGGAGGCTGAGATAGGAGGATCACAGGCTTGGGGCTAGCTTCCGAAAGTTAAGGAGACCCTCAGCAGCTTATCAAGATCCTGTTTCAAAATAAAAGCTACAAAAACTGGGTGTGTAGCTCAGAAGTAAAATGCCCCTGGGTTCAATTCCCAGTACAAAAAAAAAAGATGGTGCTAAAGCTAATCTGCTGCGATGACGTTGCTCTTATAACTGAAGGTAAGTGGAAATTACATGGTGTGCCCATGTCATATTGCAGCATTGCAAAGAGAGATGCAGAAAAGAGGGGTTGGAGGTAATTGCTGAAAAAAAAATAAAGGTGTTCAGGATGCTCTTTGGAAAATGCATAAACATTGTGAACTCTTCATAAATACCTGCTACTTACTGAGTGCCTACATGGGCCAGAGCCTGTTAAATAACTAAAAAGTAAACAAGGAGGGATGTCGTATTAAGATTTTATGACAACCTTACGAAGAGGTTGTAATTCCCATGTTACAGAGAAGGAAACTGAATCCCAGAGGAGCTGAGCTAGGTTGCCAAAAGCCACAGTGAGTCAACAGAGCCTAGCCAGGGCTTCCACAAGCCTCCCCGGACACTAAAGCCACGCTGTAACCACCGCTTCTGCATGGAAGCTTTTTGAATAATATGCCAATCCCTAAATTAGGAATATTACTCATTTCCTTCTAGAATGGAATCCCTGAGCATTCCTGATTGAAGATCCAGGACAGGATTTCTCTGTGATTCATTGGTCTCTGCAAAATCTCTCTCTCTCTCTCTCTCTCTCTCTCTCTCTCTCTCTCTCTCTCACACACACACACACACACACACACACACAGGCCAGGGTAACCACAGTATGGGACTGGAAGCCTAATTTGTGGAGTTGGTATTACTCATATGGTCCTGTTTTGCTCCTTAAAAATCAAGGCAAAGATAAAGCCCAGGTGTTGGCTTTTTGGTCCTCAGGCAAGCCTCTAGATTATTCTGATGAGAGAGGTCTGTAGACAGTGGACTTCAACCTGCAGGGAGCTTTCTGATGGATTGATGGATTGATGGACATTGCAATACTCTGGTCAAGATGGCAGCACCTGGGGTAGGAGCTGTGCATGCTCACACCCTTGAGCCCTGCAAGCAAAAGCAGGGCCATTCAATGCCTCTGTGTCTCCCTTGCACACACACCCATTTCTTGAGCATGAATCACAGATTTCCAAATAACAAATATGAATTTTTTTTTTCAAACACCCATTGCAGAGCCCAGTGCCTCCCAATCTCCCTTCCCAGCTGCCTATCAAGTCAGATTCTGACTTAGCCCAGGGGAAGGAGGGCGGGGAGGGCAGCTATTAAGTCAGTCCCCGGGAGGCTCCACACTTGCAGCAATTTGTAGTGAAATTACCAGCTGAACATGGTTTAGGACCTGGCCCCAGCCCTGTCCGAAGGGTGTGGTGTCAGAGCCCAACAATTTGCTGCGGGTGGAAGCTTTGCAGCTGAACGCTGGCCTGAGGAG
This sequence comes from Graphiurus murinus, assembly GCA_004027655.1. NCBI lineage: Eukaryota > Metazoa > Chordata > Mammalia > Rodentia > Gliridae > Graphiurus > Graphiurus murinus. The sequence continues at coordinate 5,498 of PVLC010037909.1, forward strand.
CAGGTCAGTGAAAACAGGTGGAGCAGGAGAAGGTACCAGAAAGGCTTACAGCTGCAAGAAGCTGTGCTCAGGGTCACGGGAGCTCCCTCTCAGCCTCTAGAAATACACTGTTGTTAATTCCAATAAAACCATAAGATGTAGAGGCTGTTGGGTTCTTGTTTGGAATAAATGCCTGATCTCACAAATCAGATTTATACAAGTGACTTAGCTGTTGAGGAGTCAGCTCTCCCTTCCAAGGGCCTGCCTCTCCTTGTCCAGAAAGCTTGTGTCAGCAAAGGAACTGTTTCCTGATAGAAATGTTATTCTGCTTCATCCAGGGAGAGTGGAATGGAGATTGACGATTCACAAGAGCTCAGGATCCTTCCTCAACTGTAAGATGCTCATAAAATGCAAGCTCATGCCCGCACTTCATTCTTATAATTATGTATTTACATTGACTGTGGATAATGTGCTATCTTAGCTGTTATCTCATTTAATATTTACAGTGAACCTGACTGGTGCTTTTGAGCCTCATCTGATGGAAGAATTATGGAAAACATTAAAGTGTTTAGACTAGCACGGTGACCAATGGCATAAAAATCAATGTAGAGGGCTTTGCCCCATCTGTTTATCAATAGCTCCTAAATTTTATTTCAAGTTAAATCATTTATGGATTTGTGGGCAAAAGGAAAAAAAAAAAAACTACATAAAGCTACTTTCTCTTCCCCATCAGTGTCCCTGTCTCTAATGATGAAAGGTTCATGTGGCTTGCCATGTTTTCTTTTATTCCTAGGCGGCCAGAAAGACCAGAGCAAGGATTAGTGGGCAGTTTTTGCATCTTTATGAGCCCTCGTGCTTAACATAGTTCCTGTCTCCTTTCTTTGAGTTATTTTTTTCCCTTCTATCTAATCTGTTTACATACAGAGACCTCAGATTCTTTGGCAACTGATGTTGGCTGTGAATAAATATATTAAAAAAATAAACCAAAAAATGTGAGTGGCAGAGCCAGTCCTCAAAGGAAGACCTTCTAATCCTCAAAACAGCACATTTTCACATCCCTACACTGCCCATCTTGTTTGGCCAGAGTTTTCTGCCTCTTGGTCCTGGGGGGATGGGATGACAGGAGACCTCGGATCACCAAGTCCCCATCACTGGTTCTCATCAGCCTGGACCTCAGGGAAGTTGAGCCTTATCAGGGAGGAATGGTCTGGAAGTTGTTGGCCATGTGCCATTGATTTTTCTCTCTCAAGAGCAACCCAGCAGTCTTTCTGTGAGAGGGAAATTTAATTATGGGAAATTTACATATTTGGAAAGAAAGGTGGGGCAGTCATTGTTCAGTGAGATAGAAGCTGGTTTTAATCACTTTCCTGGCAGCCTCTCCTCTTGGGAGGCTGGTGCTTGTGTAAATGAAGATTGGAGCAGGGACTTACAAAAGGAGTTTTGGGGTCCGGACACCCCTCCCAGTTGGATTGGTCGCCATGTTAAATCCCCTGGCCCAGCCTTACGTGGCCATTTTCAGAGCTCTGAGTCTTGCTTACATTTGTGGGATGTTGTTTCAATTTTGCTGGAGGTCAGGGGCATCAGAGAACTAATTTTCTGGTCTGTGGCCACCCTGGGCCAGAAGAGTAGGCATGTTCACCAACTGACTGCTAGAAAACACCTCCTCAGGTCCCCTTTCCATATAAGGAGCCTGTGGGTGAGTGTGTACAGGTGAGTGAGAGCAATTGCATGTGTGGTTGTGTGTCTGAGTGCATGTGAGTATGCAGATATATGTATGTGTGTGTGCATGAATGATGAAATACATGTTTATGTGTGTGTGTGTGTTGGAGTGAAAACATGTGTATGTACACGGCTACACATGTGAGTGTGGTTATATTAGTGGATGATCCTGTATGCACATGTGTGTTTACATACGTGTGTTCAAGTGTGTATGAGTGTGAATTGCATGCATACAAGTGACTATGTGTAATTGTGTATGAGTGGGTAAACCTATGAGTGCGTGTGTGCATGCATGTGTCTGTGAGTGTCTAAGCACTTAAGTGTGTGCACGTGGGTTTGCTGTGGTCTCTCCTGTGAAGAGCTAGGGGTTAGGAGGATACAACTAGAAAGGTCAGCTTGCTTGACCTTGCCCTGAACCAACAGGGGTGAGAGGGCAGAACTAAAATGATGAACCTGAGTGAGACTGCCTTCCATCTTCCCTCATGCACCTAACTGACCTTGAATAAATAAGGGAAGGCACCAATAAATTATGAGGAAATGTTCCACATCATTAGCAATCAGAAAGATGCAAATCAAAACTACCTTGAGATTTCACCTAGCCCCAGTCAGAATTGCAATCATCAAAATCATGAACAACAACAAATGCTGTCAAGGGTGTGGAGAAGTGGGAACCCTAATACATTGTTGGTGGGATTGAAGATTAGTGCAACCACTTTGGAAAACAGTAAGAAGAATCCTCAGATGAATGGGAATGAATCTACCATATAACCAGTAATAGCACTTCTGGGTATCTACCCAAAAGAATGGAAACCAAACTATCAGACTGATGCATGTGTATCTATGTTTATAGCCACACAACTCACAATTGCCAAACTATGGAACCAGCCAAGATGTCCATTAACAGATGAATAGATTACAAAACTATGGGATATGTACACAATGGAATTTTACTCAGTCACAAAGAAGAACAAAATCATGTCATTTGCAAGGAAATGGATAGAACTGGAAAACATTATGTTAAGTGAGATTAGTCAGTCACAAAAAGTAAAAAATCATATGTTCTCCCTAATATGCGGATGCTAGGGAAAAAATGGGGCATAAGAGGGACTCCAGATGAAGAAGGAGAAACCTTAGATGAGCAAAGAAGTTGACTTAACTGAAGGTGAATGGGGAGGGAGGAACAGCCTAATGCATATGATGTACTTTCACAAACATATCAAAGTCAGTCACTAAACTGAACTTGAGAAGGAGGGAAGGCAAGGGAGTGGGTGGGAATTGGGAATAAGGGAAGGGTTAAATGAGACATGTGCATGTATGCCTTTACCAGCTTGTACCTAACAAAGATGTATGATTACAACGCACCAATTAAAAAATAAATAAAAGCAGACAAATATAATTCCTTGGAGAATATGGTCACAGAGTTATCCTTCCCACTAAGCCTCCTACCCAAGACTCCACAGCTAGACAGACATGGGCAGAAGGCTGTGACCAGATTCTCACAATGTTCTTGAACCACTCTGCCAGCTTGTTTTGAATTTCACAGGCGAGATTCTGGAGCTGAGTCCTTATAGGGAGGAGTAGGGACCAGTAAAGTCTGTTAGCTGTTCCAGAGACAGATGAGTCCCTGAGAAATGGTGTTTCCCTCATTTTCTGAGAGCACAAACTTATTAAGGGCATACGAAGGACAGAAGTGGCTTCAAGCCCAGCATTCTTGGGGCACTCTGAGAAGGTGATTTATCCTGGCTTCCTTGGAGATACCCACTCCCTCATGTATTGTGCTGTTTTCCTGCTAATCCCTTCCTTCCCGTCCTTCAGGGGCTGTCTAGCTCATGACTGGATTATTTATGCTGTGTTGTGACTGGTCTCCTTTTCCACCCCATCTATAAATCACTGCCTTTTAATCAGCCTTAAAATTGCAGTTTGTTCTTGCCCTGTTCAAAGATATTTAGCAGCTCCCCATTATCTAGAAAATAAAATCCAAGTGATTTAGTTTGTAGCCAATATCCATTACAATCTAATTTCCACCTGCCTTATTTTCTATGTACCTTCCCCTGTGTGGCTAGTCTACTAGTTGCGTAAACAATGTACTCTGTTCAGTCTTTCATTCAATAAACACATATATTTTCCAGGTCTCAGCCAGCATGATAGACACCATATTAGAGTGATGCTTAATAAGTGCCTACTAAGCCGGGCGTGGTGGCGCACGCTTGTAATCCCAGCATTCGGGAGGCTGAGACCGGAGGATCCGGGTTCGCGGCCAGCCTCAGCTACCTAGTGAGGCACTCCGCAACTTAGTGAGACTTGGTTTCAAAATAAAGAATAAAAAATAGGGCTGGGGGTATAGCTCGGAGGTAGAATGCCCCTGATTTCAATCCCCAGTACCGAAAAAAAAAAAAAATACTGTCAATAAGTGCCTACTATTCTCCGGGCATACTTCTAAATGCTCTATACAAAATAATTAATGTACAGGGCTTCTGGGTGCACAACTTCAAGGGGCACTGGTATGGATGACAATATGGTGGCACCTTTTGGATTTTGCAGTACATGAGCTCTACCTGTAATCTGTACAACAATTTTGAAAGTGGGAGTGATTATACTAAACCCACCATATTGTTGAAAACAACAATAAAAACACAAGGCACAGAGACATAAGCTTCAATGTGGACCTGGAAACCTGGTGGTCTGGATTCACAACCATTATGCCAAACTTCTATTCCACCATCCCACCAAATACACATTATCTCATTAAGTACTCAAAACAATTCCATGAAGTGGTTGCCAGCATCTTCATTGTGTGGATCAAAAAAATGCAAAGCTCAGGGAAGTTAGATGATTTGTCACACATAATAGTTAAGTAGTTTCTATCTGGATTTGAATCCGGGTTATACTGATTTCTAGAGTCAAAATTTAATTATTCTAATTAATTGGTATTCTGAGAAGAACACTGGGATGGGACCCTGACCTTGTCATTCTACAGCACAAATATTGGAAAACTTCCTCTTTTGTAGCAATTAATTTCTTCATTAGCAACATAAAGGGATTTGATTACAGCAGTACTTCCCAATCTTGGATGTACATCAGAATAACTGAAAAAAGTCTTAAAAATATATACCTATCTGGGATTTACACATAGATGCTGATTTAGTTACTCTGTTAGATAAGCTCAAGTTTTTTGGTGTTTTGTTTTTTTGGTTGTTTCTTTTTTTGTTGTTGTTTTTGTTTTATTTTGTTTTTCCTCTAGTTACCTAGGAAATTTTAAGGTGTAGTCAATATTGAGAATATTAGATATTCTATAATCACTACTTTGGGAGGTTTGCTTCTACAGTTTCTCCTACTTCCATGTCTTTGATATTCAGTTCAAGTCAACGTGTGGCTTCTACTTGAACTACCTTTGTTCTTGGGAACCATGTCAGTAAGTATAGGCTAGGATGTGGCACAATAACAAATGACCTTGAAATCCCAAAGTCTTTCCCAAGCTTTAAGTTTTGTTCCTTGCAGGTCAGTTGACGTTCAGCTTCACAGTACTTTCCCCTGCTGGGTCAAGGTTGAGAGAACAGGGTCTATCTGGAAAATTGCCAACAGATGGACAACAAAAGATGGCCAATCTGTGCTGGTTCTTAAAGCTTTTTCTATTTCAAAGTGAAAATAGTTACTTCCACTCAGCTCTCATTGGGTAAGCAGGTCATAGGACAACAACTAAGGTCACGGGCACTGGTAAGTGTAATCCACTCTCAGGGAAAAATGGTAATTTTCAGCAATAATGCAATAATGGAGTCCATACCAGATAGTTATTTATCTTCAAAGCCAGCCCTCATGAAAACCTTTCTGATTCTAACTGGCTTTCCTCACTCTACTTTGAATATCTTTAGGGCTTGGTTGAATTTCTCTTTCATCATCTAGTAATCTGTGTTCTGTTTTTATGCCCAACACAAAACAATAATCCTTCTAATGCAAAAGTTTTGTTTATCCATCTTTAAGTTCTTTGTTCAGTGAAAAGTTTTATAAGGACACAGAGCCTAAATAAATACTTTTCAAATCAAATTGGCATTTTTTTCCCTGAATGAATGTCCTACTGATGAATCTGCACTGTTCAAGTTATTTCTGTTCTATGAAAATATATTGAATACTTCCAAGAGCAAAGGAGAAGTCTGGCATAATCATGGATAAATCTTCAATGTTGGAATCAAACAGACTGGAGATCAATTCCTGACTCAGTCATTATGTAGCAGTTCTGCTCTTTTGTGACAAAGTTATTTAAACTCTCTGAGCCACAATTTTCTTATCCATAGAATGGAGATTTTGTTTAACAACCTAATAATGTTGTTGTAATGATTAAAAGAGGTAATTTTAAAAAATTATATCCCTGAGATATTGCAGACACACAAAATGATAGAGTATTATTCGAGATGACAAATTTTTACATACAGATATTTAATATTTCTTTACTTTTGAATGATCAGGCAACACTTCCCTCCTATTCTCCTCTCAAAGTCATAAAAGGGGACCAACCACTGCATTTTATCTAGTCTGTGACTCAGGATGGTCTGACATGACTCTTTTCTTTCTCTGTTTCTTCTTTTCCTTCTTTCTGTACCCGGGATTAAGCCTAAAGGCATTCAACCTCAGAGCTGCATTTCCAGCCCTATTTTACTTTCTATTTTGAAACAGGTTCTCTTTATATTTCTGAGGGTCTTGATAAGTTGCTAAGCCTGTCCTTGAGCCTGCGATCCTCCTGTCTCCACCTTCCAAGTTCTGCGATCACAGACATGCACCACCATGTATGATTCTATCATTACTTTTTTTCTGCAAGTTCTCTAGGAAGATACATGGTCATGCACTCTTCTACATTATTATCATTTTTTCTTTCATGTGTAACTGTGAGAGTTGATGCAGAGAATTAGCCACCTATCCTTTATCAAGGCAAGCCCTGCATCAGCTAGCTCATCTGAATTCTAGACAGGCTTCAACAAGATATCAACAAATAAGTGTGTGTTGGGGGGTCTGACTAGCCTTGATTGATTTCTGGCTCTCTTTACTAACCTATATGACATTTTACAAGTTCATTAACTCTATGTATACATTTCTCAGTCACTTAAAGGTTATAATAAATATATATCTTGCAGATCTTGTGGATCGATTAAAATGCTATAGAAAGGAGGGCCTTCAATCTAGTACTGGCCACCCAATCTGGTATTCAATAAGCATTATCAAATGTCTTTTCCTCATGTACTTCAGGGGGACAGGCTGCCATTCCTGTGATTAGGGGCTTCTTTGGTGTGAATGCTTGTGGCAGCTATGCCATTGTTAAAGGAAATCAGGTAAAAGATGTACTAACCACTGGGTCTGCCACTCATGTTTCCATCAAACCAGATTCTTTCTGAGTGAGCTCTGAAATACATATCCATAAATTATATTACTGAGCCATTAGTTGTGAACATTTTTGAACTATAACCCAGGGGTCTGAAGAGGGAAATTTTGTCCTTCAGTGTCCGTCTTCCTGGAAAGGACATGTCTATGCTTTCTCTGTTTCTATCTTCATAACTTTCCCACATCCTGTCAGTGAACTTGATGGTGCCACCTGATATATGATTGAAACCAATCACTTGTACCACAGTTCCTATTACTGAAGTCACATGAGTCCTTCCTTTTCTCTAAGCAGCAGATTCACCTTGAAGGTAGAATCTTTGGAAGTTGTGAACTTCATGTTGGTTCTATAGCTGATGCCAATTAGGTTAGATCTTGCTTTCAGCCTAAAGCACAAACAAGAACTAATTCATGTTTTAGGTTTATCATGGGGGATTGGATTTAAAGTAAGCAGTTCAGATACTGCTAAGTATGCATATAAAACTATCAATATTAATCTCAGTGCCATGTGTGGGAGGTAGAGGGCCACATACCACAGGCACTAAAGGAGCCTTTTAGAAAACATAGCTGTTGCCAGGCCACACCCATATCTCAGAACCTGGTGTAGAATTCTGTTTTTAAAAATGTTTCATTGGTAATTGTAATGCATAGCAGCATAGCAAAAGTTGAGAAACCCCAAGGCTGATAGCTATCAGAGATGATGACAAAAGGAAAAGTCATTTTCAAAGGTTACTCAGGAAGTGGTAAAACCACAGACTGGAATGCAATCCACCTGACCTTCAATGAAAGCAGGCTCAAGAAAGTAGACAACCCCACAGGATTCCAGGGAGCTTCTGCCTGTGTATTTTTATTTGGTGGAATAGGCAAAGGCCCTAGAAATCTAGACTTTAAAAATCTTTCTCCTACGCCAGGTGATTCTGAATTGGGTGAGAACAATTGTGCTAGTCATCTTCATGTTACTATTATGAAATGCCTGAGATAATTAGCTTATAAGAGAAAAGGGTTAATAGCTCTCAGTCCTGGAAGCTCTAGTCCATGATCAGGTGGACCTTTTCCTTTGGGCCTCTGGTGGGGATGACGGTTGTCAATGGTGGGAAGTGGGTAGTGAAGTAAACTTCTTACCTCATGAGCTAAGAAGTAAAGAGGAAGAAGACAGGCTGGGGGCCCCCAACCCCTTTCAAGAGCACATCCCTAAAGACATAAGATCTCCCATAAGGGTCCACCTCCTCAAGTCCACAGCTCCTCCCAATAAGGTCAACCTAGGGACCTAGGCTTTAACCCATGGGGTTTGGGAGAACATTTAACATCCAAACTATAGGACCATGTTTTTAGAAAAGTTCTCTATTTTCTTCAATTTAAAGAGAAAAGCACATACCCTTTCTCCTAATTTCTCGGTTCTTCTCAGTTCAGCTTCTTGAATTGAGCATTTCCATTGACTAGCCTGAAAGAGGTCCCATATTTTTCTTTCTCAATGTTTCTATCTTTGTGGATAAGGATTTTTTTTTTTTTTTTTGAGAATGGGGCAGATAATCAAATGACAAATCTGTTAATTCTGTAGTCTAGGTTTCTAGAAGCTAACTTTTGTATGAACTTTCAAGTTCCACACTAGAGCCAATATCCTCACCCCTCCTTCCCTACCTCTCTTCCCCCTCTTCCCATGGAGCCCAGCCCACAGGATATAGCCAAGGAGACAGGACAGACACAGGACACAAAGGAGATCGCCAGTTCTCATTTCCAGATGAATGTTAATTCTCTTCCAGCCAGTTCAAACCCTCAAGTCTATTTTGGGCAAGAGGGCTTCTGTTCACACATTCCTTTCTCATAATCTAAATTATAGATTCCCAAACTTATTGGCTTACCTACCACTCCTGTTTTAGAAAAAAAAATTAGTCAGTGCACCCTTGAGTAATTTTACCACCTTCTTATTTTTATTTGATGTTCTGCAATGGCATCTAAGACTTCTGTCACCTCCCTGGATCATTCCAGGGCTCCTCCAGGGGCAGTATCACAAACTTTGAGAATCTATGAATGATCCTACTCCCTGTCCACCTTCCCAGCCTCATCTGGCTTCTAGAACCAATTCCTGTCCTCTTGCCATTTCTAAGATGCTACACTGAACTTCTTTGTATATATGTATGTATATGCATATATATGCATATATATATATTATAAAATATTCAAAGAATTCTTAGTTTATCTTTAACTCCTCCCCATGCATCAAGTAATTCTTATTCTTTAAATTAGAGATGAGGTGGGGTAATAAAAGGCCCTGGGATTTCAAGACAGGCTAGAATACTGTGGCTGTTAAGAACGGAGCCATGGAATGAGCTTACTTAGGTGAAAATCCTAATTTTGCCATGTAGTAGCCTTCCTGTTTTATACAAGTGACTTGGCCTTTTCTGGTCTCAGTTTCATCATCCACAAAATGGAGACAGTGGTAGAAATATTACAAGAATTGAGTGATAGCACATGTAGATGTCACCTGTTATAATTACACTTGAAGTCAGACAGACTTGGATTTGAATTCTCCCTCTGCTGCATGTTTGGAGTTAACCTCAGGAAGTTTTGGATTCCTGGTACATAAAATAAATGCACAATCGCCTGCCTCCTGGAGCATGGTACAGAGTC
>PVLC010037910.1:0-15032 GCA_004027655.1 Graphiurus murinus
TTGGTGGGAAAATGCCTTCCTTCTTTTGTAGTACTAGGTGAGGAGGGTCACAAACCTGTGATCCTTCTGTCTCAGCCTCCCAAGTACTAAAATTACAAGTGAATTCCACCACACTCAGCTGTAAAATGTCTTCTGACAGACAGCCTAACTTAAGAGTCTCAGGAAAGGGAGCCATTTCTTTCAAGAGGCAACAAGACACTGCTTGATAGGATTTGCCTCAAGAATTGGCATAGTCTTTCTTCATCAGCCCCTCACGAACCATTATCTCAGCAGAATGCATTTCAAATAAGACAACACATCTGGCAATTGCAAGGAACTTCCGAATTGGAAACTCTTATCTGCTGGGTTTTCTCCTATCACCACCATGGAACCCTCATCTGTTCATCAAACACGAACGAAGCACCTCTCTCTGCCTGGCACCATGCTAGGCAATGAGCGCCCAGAGATCAATAAGACACTGCCTATCTCTGGAGAACTCACAAGGTGAGGAAGGCAGGAGGCAGGCAGTAGAATGCAGTGCAGCAGTTACAATAGCAGAGGCCTGTGCAAGGCCCACCTGCTCCAGACTTGCCCTAAATGTTCAGTTACTGCTCCCTGTGGTGGAAAGCAGCTGCTCCAGTTGGACTAACTACCTCATGGCTATGGGCAATCTCATTCAAAATGGTCCACCTGTATGAAGCAGATAGAGATGGTGCTGACCACATCTTCAAATATTCTAAAATGAAAACACTATGTGATTTTAAAAAATAACTATTTTCAGCCAAGCAAGGTGCTGCATGCCAATAATTCCAGTACTTCGGAGGCTGAGACAGGAGGCTCACAGGTTCGAGGCCAGCCTCAACAACCGAGTAAGGCCCTCAGGAACTTAGTGAGACCCTACTTAAAAAAATAGGGCTAGGGGTATAGCTCAAAGGTAGAATGCCCCTGGGTTCAACCTCCAGTACCTCATATATACTGTTAAGGTTATATATAGTATATCCCCTGAAGATCTCATGTATTAATGTCCAGAGTTTATATAATTAAGTCATGAGGGTTGCAATAGATTTACTGTGTGGTAACCTAGGCAGGTAGGGTGTGGCTGGAAGAGGTGGGTCCCTGCGAGTGTGGTCTTAGGGACTGGGCTTTTGTCTTTGAATCCCCTTGGCTTACTTGTTCTCTTCCTCCCAACCTCCATGATGTGAGAACAAAGCCCCTGTTCACTCTACTTCCCACCTCCATGACCTGAGCTTTGCAGATCCAGTCTGACACGGATTGAACTCTGAAATCTCCGGAAATGTGAGCAAATAAATCTTCCTGCAAGTTGTGCAGTCAGATGTTTGGGATTATAGCAGTGAGAATGTTGATCTAAACACACACACACACACACACACACACACACACACACACACACACATTCTCTCTCTCTCTCTCTCTCTCTCTCTCCCTTAACCAAGACATTGCATAACAATAGCTAACTTAGTATTTGTTGATTGAGGCAAGCATGGATTAAAAAATAAATAAATAAAAAAGCATGCTGAAGAAATCCATTGGTTACATGTAGATAACAGGATAAGCATTTGATGGGAACCAATCATTTATACAAAACAAACCAACAGACATCAGAAGAGAAGAACTTTTTGTTCTACTCCCTCACTGAACACATACCTCCTTAGTTGCTGGCAGAACTAGCACTAGAGCTCTGGTGTTCTTTACGTAGATTGTCTTCTTCCTACTGCACTGGTATTTCAGGACTGTGTGCTTTGCAGCCTTAGCATTCTGAGGTGGTGACTTAGGTAAAATCATGGAAAAAGGCATGAGGTGCAGGGAACAAGAAAGAGTCCAAGCAAATGGGGACTGAGTCTCCAATACCAACAACAGCAGCTTTTTAATATCGGATATACATATACATATATATATTAGATTCTGCTCAAGGATTTGTGTGAAAAAGGACAGAATAGCCAATACGTTTAGAAAATGTAGCATTATCCCATGCTGTAAATGGCTGAAAATATAAATTAATTTTTCTCAGTATCAGCTATGATATGAAGGTTTCTGAAATCCATTTAATTTAGCAAGGATTCTAGTTTTTAAGATAATAATAAACACAGATTCTTTCCTCTCAAGGGGTACAGAAATGATCCTGTAGGAGGTATGCTTCTTCTGATTGGTACAAGGAGGTTCCCCTTGGGGCAGGCAATAAATTTCATGCTATTGGTTTGACCATCTTAATTTACAACAAGGATGACAGTGGTGGCATTCTACCAAGCCATCTCCCCAATGAGGACATTGATTTTCCACTTGAAAATCTATACATACAGAGCCTCAATTTTATAGAGATTTTTGATGGTCCTCAATTTCTGTATGAATTTTAGATAAGAGTAAAGATTCTTGAAATAGTAGCAAAAGTGTATTTCTGCCACTATTTCCCTAAAGGGTATGTTCAAAACTAAAAGTGAAGCATTTTCTTTATAAGAATGCTTTATAGCCAGGCATGGTGGCACATACCTGTAATTCTAGTACTTAGAAGGCTGATATAGGAGGATCATAGGTTCAAGAACAGCTTCATCAATGTAGAGAGACTCTCAACAATCTAGCAAAACCTTGACTCAAAATAAAAAGGGCTGGGGCATAGTTTGGAGGTAGATTATCTTGGGTTCCATCAGCAGTACCACAAAAAAACAAAATCAACCAAAAATACTGCTTTAAAAGACCATCCAGAACATCAGTGACAATTTCTAAATCTTTAGGAAATATGCATTTGTTATAAAACACCTAATACAATTGGCTGCCATGCTGGTTAATAAGGGCAAATTGAGAATTCTGCCTCAGTCTCTTAAGAAGTGGCCCAGGAGATGAAAATCAGGGTCAAATCAGAGAACTCCATGTCCAAGCAGGAAGAGGTGAGAAAATTTTCATTATCTTGCTCACATAAATCCTATAGACCAAAAAAGAGAAGGGGTAGGGAACTATTATTTCTTGATGTTTGTCTGTCAAACATTGTGCAAAGACCATTTTTATTTATATGGTGGAATTTTATTCTAATAAGTTATTGGAAGAAGCATATTTTTTTTAACAGATGAGAGAGTAAAGTTCTAAAAGTTGCTTAGACCTTGAGTCTAAGCAATTCGCCCAGGTTCATACAACTGGTAAAGTGACAGGGTCAAAAATACCAGCCTAGGATTGTCTGTTTCCAAAGTCTTCCCCATATAAATATTATCTTATTTGTAAGGAGTTTTCAACTATCTAGTGTAGAGATTATAGCTTTAAGAAGTTAGACAAATGGCAAATGATCTCTTAAATGAGAATATATTCTCATTATCTATCTATCTATCTATCTATCTATCTATCTATCTATCTATCATTTCTTCTCTTTCTCTTTCATTCACACCAGATATGTAGGGCCTTAATTCTTCTTGGCTATAGTGTTCACAAAATTCTTCACGATGAATGATACTTATAATTGAGCAGAATCTCCTCACATAATAAACATGCATTCATTTTAAAATTATTTTCATTTATATCCTATGTATATGTGTGCGCGGACGTGTGTGTGTTGGGAATATTGCTCAGCGCCAACACATAAGACAGCTGCATTTCACAGTTGAGTCTTCAGGCAGCAATATTTTTGCAGAATGAACATCAAATCTTCCCAATGACTTGCGAGCTGTGAAAGACATTGCAGCTAACTCCAACTGTAAAAAATATATTGGCTTCAGAAGAGGAATGGCATTTGGAAGGATATGCTTTAAAATGATGTTGGGGGAGAAAAAAACAGAAGGCTGCAGCTCTCAGAGTGAAATAATCACATGGAGGGCCCAGGTGCAGAGCTGGCAGTGTGGGGAGAAGCTCAAGATCTCTTTTTCTGCTACCAGACTTACTGCAGGGAAATGCAGTCCTGAGAGTGTCTCCACCATCTAGTGGGATAAGATTTTGATCACACAGTTTCCCTTGCCTTCTTCTTTTCTACTCAGCTATCTGAATCCTACTACTATACAAGATGGTAGAAGACCCCTTCTAATCCATCCAAGAGATCTCCAAGCCATAGGTCAGGAACCTATCTTTTGCCTTTTATTTATTTTTTTAAGGGATATAGTTCCCTCTGATATTCCAGTGTCCCCAAAAGTCTGAAATGTTTTCTGAAAAGTCCTCCACAGTAACGCCTTGTACTATACAAAGTTGATGGTCAATAGCTGTTTGCTAAGTAAGGGACTGATTAAAATATCCACAGAGGCCAGTTAATGAGAGGCAGTTCTGCACCAAACATTATGTAATGTATGTAAGAAATACCACCAGCTACTCAAAAGAGTCTCATTGGAGTGAAGGCAGGGAGAATGTTACATTTTCCTTTCTATAGGTGGTATAGCCAAGTGTGAGACTATTAAGTGATGTGCCCAAACGCAGACAGTTGCAGGTCTCAGATTCAAACCTAGGCAGCTTGATATCAGATCCTGCACCTGACCATGGAGGGAAGCTGAGTCCTGCTGTAGCTATACTGCACTAACCACAGTCTCCCCGTGAAGAAATAAAAATTTAGGTAGGGAAAGAGACAGATTGGAAAGGAAAGAAAAAATATAGTTTGAAAATCTGGGAAGTTTATAATCTCTCACTCCACCCTATAGGGTATGTCAGGTGTTGGGCAGAAGCCTCAATGAGCCCACACCCTTAATCTCAATGGCCCTTCTCCCCGCGTAAGATTCCTGAGATGCTTAGTAAGCATAGGATCCATGAGGGCAAAGACCAGACCTCAGCCAGCATCCCCCATCATTGCTAAGAAAGCTAAGAAAGAGGAGACCCAGATCTCCACTGTGCCCATCCCTTCTTGGGGATTCTATGAAAGAACTGCAAAGGCTGCAAAGACCTTCTTGGCCCTTGCCTGCCTTCTCCCTCGAGTCCCACACTTTCCTAAATAAAACTCCTGCCTTTGTCCTGGACGGGTGCCTGTTGAAATTCTTTTCACCAAGCACCCACAAGAGAGATTGTACTGACCCACGACACTCCCAAGCAAGACTACTCACAGAGAGTTTAAAAGAAAAGAGAAGTTGATGTGCCAGTGATGGAAAGAATTGGAGAACTGCTTCAGTAGCTATCTACCAACAGGGCCACCCCTCCTCTTAATTAGTAGTGAGTGCCTGGGGAGAGGGTTAGCTTTCCAAAGAGCTGGTTCACGGAAAAAAACTGGGGAAACTCATTATGCCTCACTGCAGGGGTGCAGCTCTTCCTCCCGCTCCTCCTTAAAAGCACAGTGGGGTGACTGCGGGAGAGACAGGGAAACATAAATAACAACTGTGCTTTCTAAACAGCCTGGTCTGCAACACACTTCCCCCCCTTCCAGAGAGGTATCTGCAAAAGTACATAAGCTTTGTTTCCAGACCACACAGGGTGTCAAAATTGGAAGTCAGAGGCACTTTGATTTTCCATCTGTTTTCTGGAACATCAGCAAGAAGGAAATCAGGGACTTGACCTAAAGCTGTGGATCTGGGTCACAGAGCCTCATGACCTTAATCATCATCTCTTAGAATTCTAGAGTTCACTGGACATAAACCATTTTCAAGGGGATGTTCTCAGGCCGCCTTTGAACTTGTGAGTGAAGTGCATGTGAGGCTCTCAGTCTCAAAGGGCAAGAAACCCAGGGGAGGTGAGAAACTTTCCAAGAAATCTCCCAGGATATGTGACTGGAACCCAGAGTGGGCCTCTGTGTGTGTGTGTGGGGGGGGGGGTTCCCTCCACCCTCTTCACCTCCTTCAATGCTGTTGGGTCAGTACAATATCTCTTGTGGGTGCTTGGTGAAAAGAATTTCAACAGGTAGGAAGGCTTGATGAGTCGCCCCCCCTCTAGGACTCTTTTAGGAAATACCCCTTCACTCACTCTTCCCATTCCTGCCTACAGAATAAAAGCATCCCCCCTCAAAAACAAAACAAAACAAAACAAAACAAAAACAAACAAACAAAAAACCTGACCTTCAACAACAAGAAAGCAAATAGAGATCCAAGGATTTTAATAGAAAGGGAATGTTATCCTGCCTCAAAGATTTCAGAGGTATCTCTCTTAACAGCTTGGGCAAAGAAAGGAGGGTTTTGTCTCCTCCCCAACACTGATCCACCATATGTGCAGTGAAGACAAGATTGGACACTTATCTTCATGGTTTTAAGAGTACTATAAAGCTGGGCACAGTGGCATATGCCTAATTCCACTTCTCAGGAGGCTAAGGCAGGATGACCACAAGTTCAAGGCCAACCTGGGAAGGTTGGCTGGATTCAGTCTCAAAAAAAAGAGGGGAAAGTTGGGGATATAGTTCAGTAGTAGAGCACCCTTGGGTACAATCCTCGGTAACATACGCATACAAAAAATAGAGTTAGTAAAGTCTCTGTCTCCTAATCTACTACTGAGACTCAGGAAACTTGGGTTTCCTTCTGTTTCTGCTAAATAAGATTTAAGGTAAAGCACATAAACTGGTTACCTTAGTTGATCTTACTGATAAACTTGGGAAATTTATGATCCCTTCCAGTTAGGGTGGTGGATGCAGTTTTAATACAATTGGAAAAGGAAAAACATGAATATACTCATAATAGAGTTTCTCATTTATGCAAATGTATTATGCTAGGCTATATGTATATCATATCCCTAAATCTCAATAATCCCATAGGTTAGAGGTTAGAGGTTACTCCCATGGTAGAGAGAAGCAAAATGAGGATCAGAGAGGTAAATAATAAGTTCAAATGAGATGTGGAACTGATATATGAGCTCCTGATTTCAAATAGCTATGGCTATACTGTTTCAAGTTGGAATAGACCTGGACATTCCCAGGTTGAAGTTTATAAAAGAAGTATCTTATGCAGGGAGGGTAAAACTGAGACATTGCTAGCCACAGATTAGCAATGTCTCAGTTTTACCCTAGCATTAGCAAAGACTCGGTGGCTACTGAAGAGACAGGATCCATGAATGGTAAGATATCAGGGGCTAGTGAGAAGAAGGGTGAGAGGTTGTTAACTCTGGGGTCATGCCAAGGGAGATAATTCTGCGTGGGAATTCCACTTGCTTGGGCTACAGGAGTTGGAATTGAACCCAAGAGTGTCATGGTTTTCTATGAGCATAGTCTCTGGGGTTATGATTTAATGAATGGATCTCTTTGTTGTGGTGGTGGTGGCAGTGGGAATTGAACCCAGCGGCATGGCATTCTACCTCTGAGATACACACCCAGATCTAACTTATTTTATTTTGAAACAGGGTCTCACTGAGTTGCAGAGGGCCTCCCTAATTTGCTGAGGATGGCGGTGAAACTGTGATCCTCCTGTCTCAGTCTCCATAGTACTGGGATTACAAGCATATGCCACTACACCCAGCTGATTGGCTCTCTTCCAAATTAGCTGCGGGGTCCAAGATAAGTTGTTTGATCTCTCTGTGACTCCATTTCCTTATCTGTACTTAGGTCACATGGATGCAATGAATCTGAAATGATGCGTGTAAAAACGTAGCACATCTTAAGGAGGTAAGTAACAGATACGTAATAGAAAAACTTCTGAATAATAATTGATCACAGAAGCTTGTTCTTTAGTGGCTATGAATGTTAATGGGTATGATTTTATATAGCTGGATACAAAGTCATCATAGTTTTGCTATCACATATAGCTCTAGCTTATGGAATTAAATATAAAAATAATTAAATATCTCAATATTATATTACACTCCAGATGTTCCACCACTTGAATTATTTGAAAACCACAGATCAAAAAATTGGCTCATTCTTTTCTTGTCCTTATTAAACAAAAGGAACATACTGACAAAGCTGAGTTGTTTAGTTATTTCTAAATGCATGAGTAAAGAAATTGAACATGCACCTGACCTATTAATTTAATCAGAAAATCAATACTTAGAACAACTCTTTTCTTCATAGCTGGCCTACAAGTATAGGGTTTCTAAGATTTTCTTTTCCCACACCACTCATTGGTGGACCCAGGCTGGTATTCTCTATATCATTAAATGGCAAAACTGTGGTTTCTACCATAAAAGATGAAACAAATGAAGCACAGACCATGTCAGTTGCCAGTAAGTACTCTAAATGTTTTCTTCTTAAGTATGTCTCTTTTAAGATCACCGTGGCATGTTTCTGTGATGTGAGTTTGCTGGAGAAAAAGGTAGATGAGGTAAGGTTCTCTCTTATTCACTGTGATCAGAGTCAGTCCTAACCCTTATGGTATTTTCATGCAACTTGCTTAATGTGCATGTCCTTCTGGGTTGATAGAATCTCTCTTTGCCCCTCCACTGGGTGTTTTTTGTTTTTGTTTTGTTTTTTTTGCGGTACTGGGGATTGGACCCAGGGGCATTCTACCTCCAAGCTACACCTCCAGTCCTATTTTGTAATTTTTATTTTGAAACAGGGTTTCATTAAGTTGCAGAGAACTTCACTAAGTAGCTGAGGCCAGCTGTGAACCCAGATCCTCTGGTCTCAGCCTCCCAAGTACTGGGATTACAAGCATGCGCCCCCTCTACTGGGTGTCTGGTGCATGGTGCAACTACACAGGTACAGGCAAATACTCTATGTGTAGTCTCCTAAACATGAGACTGTGCTCCATTCTAGTCCATTCTAGGTTCGCAACATCCTCTGCAGTCAAGTGCTTCTCCATCTGCCTTCCCATCAGGCATTACTCATGGCTACAAGTCAGACTCCCTAACTAGCTCCCTGGGCAGCACCTTATAACAGAAAGCAGAGACTATGGGGTTAAATGCTCTTTCTTCTTCTTGATACATTTGTGATTCTGAACAGATTATCTAATCTGTCTTTTCCTCCTCTATAAAATGGAAAAATGATCGTAGTCTCTACATCAAGAAGACAAAATGAAAGAAAACTCATTCATAGCCTCTCTTCTCCATCTTTGTAAATTCCCCTTTTCCTTTGAGACCCACTCTCTTTCTCTAAAAACCCTACTCTCGGCCATAATCTTGACTTATTTGATCACTTATGGCCTGCATACCATACAGTTCACATTGAATTATGCCCTGCTTGTAAGATCTCCTAGTAACCAATTCTGCAAGGGTATTAGTCCCATGGAATGCTCTTCAGAAAAGGTTATTGCACTTGGAATATCTCAGAGCACTGCTGCTAGGATGTGGATGTGGTATGTATCCCTCAAGGGTGAATTGTGATTGGAGGCTTGGTCAGCAGAAGATGCCATTGGGAGGAAGGCCCTGGTGGGAAGGTCTAAGGTCATGAGGGGCATGAGGTAGTTCAAGCGCCAGCCACTGAGTTCATGTATGACCTCTTGAGTTCTCTCAAGAAGGCTGTTATGAAAGGAGCGAGCCTGGCCTCATTCATCCTCCTCCTCTCTGCTCCTGATAGAGATCCCACTATGCTCCCTCAGAGGCTCCCCTCATTGCTACCCACTGTGGTGGTGACCTGTCCTTCACAGACTGAACCAAGGCAGGAGTTATGCCTTCCAACCTCTAAAAGTGTGAGGCAAATACCTTTTTTCTCTTTATAACCTTAGATATCTCAGGTATTTTGTTTCAGCAACCCAAAGCTAACTAATATAACCATAAATTTTCTCCCTCCCCTTGGAAATTTACAAACACTCTATAGTAAAGGCTCTGCAAAGTACTATAGTAAAGAAATTTTCCTTATATTTTAACCTATTTTTTTCTGACAAATTCGAGTAAAGAAGCCTAGCTTAATACTATACCTATGAAGAGGCCACAGAACTAGTGTGTCTTAGACCAAAGTCTAGACAATTCTGCCTATTGCTGTAACAAGTGAAACTGCTGGGTTCTTGGAAGAGAAGGGGTGATGCCCAAGCCTCACTTCCTCAGCCTTCCACTGGCCTCCAAAATTACCTTCTAGAGATTTCCATGAGACTTCCAGAATCTCCTGAATGCAGTTAGGAAAAAATCAGCATAGATTCCCCTTATGTGATGCCCAGAAGTTATGATGAATATTATTACGTTTAATTTGCAGGTAAGAAAACTGAGTTACAATAGTTAGGATCGAATGACTACACGTCAACCAAGCAGCATGGAAAAAAACCACGGGTCTGATTCTAAATGCAGAGCTCCTTTTCCCAAGACCTGTGGAGTTCACTAAATGCAAAAAGCATATAGAATTCTACCCACTTCCATGTACTTGGAGGCAACTAAGATGTAAGAAAATATGCAAAAAGGAGCTAGAACTTCATTCTTCCTTCTGCTAGTAGAAATGGTGTACTAACCATGGTTCTAGATTTCAAAGGCACAGTACCTATTTACTCCCTAGGCCTGAGAGTACCCATGTAAGAGGGGAAGCTACTTTATATGGTTTTGAATTGGGAGCTACATGAGAAGCATCCATTCTATCTTTCAAGGGGAACATTGGCAGGTGCATTTCTTTGACTTTGACATCTAACACAGGTCAGTCAAGGCTTTATTATCAGGCATAGCAGTTTGAGGAAGGACAGACATAATAACTCAATTAAGAGAGAGTGGAAACCAGGCACAGTGGCATATGCATGTAATCCCAGTACTTGAGAAGCTGAGGCAGGATGATTGCATGTTGGAGGCCAGCAACACATGGTAAATTAGTGAGGCCCTGTTTCAGAATAAAATAGGACTGGGGATGCATTCTAGAGGTACAGCATCCCTGGGTTCAATCCCCAGAACCATGAGATAGACAGATAGGTAGATAGATAGATGATAGATAGATAGATAGATAGATAGATAGATAGATAGATAGACAGATAAAAGAAAGAAAGAAAGAAAGAAAGAAAGAAAGAAAGAAAGAAAGAAAGAAAGAGTGGGTGGGTTAGGATTAAAATGAAATGGATACAATGACAGAGAGGCAGCCTCCTTAAATCCCAATAAGGAAGAATTTAGAGGGACTCTCAAGAACAGTGTTTTTTTTTGTTTTGTTTTTTTTCCGGTACTGGGGATTGAACTCAGGGACATTCTACCTCCGAGCTATACCCCCAGCCCTATTTTTTATTCTTTATTTTGAAACCGAGTCTCACTAAGTTGCGGAGTGCCTCACTAGGTAGCTGAGGCTGGCCGCGAACCCAGATCCTCCGGTCTCAGCCTCCCGAATGCTGGGATTACAAGCGTGCGCCACCACACCCGGCTTAAGAACAGTGTTTTTGAGAACACCTGACCTAGTGGATGGGGGTAAGACAACAATGGTGACAAGTGGTGACAGTGGTTCTCTTGTCTCACACTCTCACACAGGGCAGCTGCTGGTGGCACCTTTGAACAAGTAGCGCATATGAGCAGAGAAAATTTTACAAATGCTGAACTGTTTGAGCTAAGAGACATATTATCACATGAGGGAAGGCATTTGGACATGTATAAAATGACAGGGAAGCTGGGCATGGTAGTTCATGCCTATAATCACAGAATTTGGGAGGTTGAGACAGAAGGATCAGAGGTTCAACGACAACTTCAGCAATATAGTGAGACTCTCAGCAACTTAGTGAGATCCTTCTTCAAAACAATAAAATAAAATAAAATAAAATAAAATAAAATAAAATAAAATAAAATAAAATAAAAAGAGACAGAAGCATACCTTGGAGGTAGAATGCCCCTGGGTTGGATCCCCAGCACCACATAAACACACACAAAAAAAGACACATTAGGGAGGGCAGTTAGTTCTGGCTGGCTGCGTGCAGGAATGAGGGAGAGGGTCTAAGCTGGTGGTTTAGACCCTTCTCTGAAGGCCTGATGCCCTCCTGGATGCAGAAGCATGCTGGGGGGAAAAGAGGAAGGCACAGCTCTGTGGAGTCTGATGGCCAGGAGAAGACAGGGATACCTCAAGAAGTGGAGGAGCAAAGCTGTGCCCAGAGGTATACAGCACAGCTAGTTAGGCAAGAACCTAGTTTCCCCTTGTTCCGCTGTAGGATTCTCTCCACTGAAGTCTGCTGTGTCTAGTAAAATTTTCTCTTTCATCTTTCCTTCCCTTGCTCCGGCCCTCTCCTTCCCGTTGTACAGCCTGAGGGTCAGGATTAAGTAGCTCTGCCAAATTACCTCCCGGGATTTCACAAGAATAGTAATGTGCATGTTTGATCTGGAGGTCAGAGAACCAGTGTAGACAATGATTCAGGGCATCCATTTTCCACTTGGTCAAATTCATTTTAACTGTACTTCTCTCAGACCTGACTGAGCCAGTATCTCTTGACTGCCATCATGCCTTTAGTAAAAATCAAGACTACTTCCACGGCTCTTTCAATTTTTCTCTTAGTGTAAAAGTGGCTTGGGTTTAGGTCAATTGGTTTAGGGATGGTACTGTGGCAGCACCACAATTCCATCCCTAAACCAATGCTTGGACATTAAAAAGTTGCCCTGGCAAATATTCCTGAGAGATAGGAATATGACAATAAGTTAAGACAGCATGTCTTAACTAAGAAAGTGAACCCAGGTGTGAAAATCTCAAATTCCCAGTATGAACCCCTGAGCTTCTTAAACATTACAAAGTTTATCTGAACCCTGGGACCCTGTGGACTATTTTAGGGTCATCACTAAGCACTTTTAAAACAAGCAGTTTGGGACCTTAACATTTCTGTGTGGGGCCAATAGCTTAGAAGTAAAAAGGTGTATGTTCACGACTGAGTAAATTCCAAGTTATGCAATGAAGCACAATCTGAGATAGCTGCCACAGAAAGCACAAAATTAGTAGCATCTGAAAAGTGTTGTGGTTTTTAAACGTTGAAAAAGCCAGAATATCATATTTTTTTTTTCTTGAATGAAATCATACATGGATTCACCACATGTATGAGAATACAGCAGAGCCGCCCAGCCCACGTGGGAGTGGTGGGGAGGGGCCCTCATCTGTGCCCCCAAGGCCACGCCCTCCTCCTCCTCCATCTTTAGAGCATCCTTCAACACCACTTAGGCTCAGAGTATCCATTTGCAAACTGTTGAGTTAATTCACCTCTCTCCTTTTACATTAAACTGGAAACTACCCTCAGCTAAACCCACATATCCCTGGCCTTTGCTCCTATCTTGGTCAGTTACTAGTCTGTTTTACAAGTGAAAACTCCCCTAAATGCTCAGCCTTTGTTTCTTCTCCTATAAAACGTTTATTACAAAACATATGTCTACATTATATATCAAAGATTTCAGGATCAAGTTAGGTTTAAAATGCCATTTTTGAAAATCTAGCTTTTAGATAAATACGCATTCAATATTGTTGGCCAGAGAATTATGTCATAGCTACCTTTAAATGAAAACAATATAGAGAATGATAAGCCTGAATATTATAAGGGAGAAAGAAGAGAAGAACAATTCTGAGTTTGGCCATAACCTTAGAAGGACATTTCACGTAGGAAAACTTCACTGAGTGTTTCATCGATTGTAGGAATAATAATGACTAATGCAGAGTTCTACTGGAAACGTAGGCTCTGGAGAAAGATGCACCAGTAAGTATCCACTGATAGCCTACATTTTTACATACATAGACCTATAAGCAAAACGAAGCTGGGTAAATGGAAATAAGCCAAGCCAAAATAAGGAACTTGGGCTGGGTGTACCCACAGTAACTTGGACTACAATCTTCTGAATGCCCTCATTAAGTTTTCTCCCAAAAGTGCTGCACCCCTAGCCTGGCAGCCTGTTCACACCTGGATGGGGTGTGTGCGGTCAGTGCTAAAATTTCAACTGGGAGATATCTACATCAGTTGCTGACCCACCAGCTCTCCTCCATTGGCCTTTTTCTTTCAATTTTAGCCGAAGCTCTCTTGCAGTTTACCATAGATCTCTGAGTTGGAATAGAAGCACAATACAGCAAGGGGCCTCTTGGCTCAGGGTGTGTACAGAGAAAGAGCAACAGTCCTTGCTTGGAAAATTCAGGACCACCAGTATGCCACCTGTCCCCATGCAAGTGTGACCTCAGGACCTTGGGAAAATGGAGTTTTCTCTCCCTATTCTAACCCTCTGCAGGAGGCACAATACCAATTATCAATTAGGAGAGGGTGTTAATTGGGTCAAAGTGGCTAGTAGTAAAAGCCAAATATAAAAGCAAGGCAAAATTATCTGAAATTGAAAGAGTTTTTTTGTTTTGTTTTGTTTTTTAATGCTGTCTCTCAATATTCAAAGAGTGAGCTCCATGATCGTAGATTTCTGGAGTGATTGCTGTTTTGTTTGCTTATTTGTTTTTCATCATCTCCCACCCCCCGAGCAGAAATTAATTCGCCTTTGCATCACAAGCTCTCTTTGCATTGTCAGAAACTGCAAATACTCATTTCGTGCCTACAGACAATGCCACAGACCAGTGTGTGGTGATATAGCTGTGTGTCTCTAATTATGTGATGTCTGTAAGTCAAGATGACAGCACAGAAATCATCCTTTTCTATTTCTCCCAACCCTCAAAATACATTCTTCAAAGGAACTCCAGATATACAGTTCTCTAAGCTTCAAGCCGCAGAGTGGCTTTTGAGTCCCCTCCAACTTTGCTCTCTTCAGGCCATCCGTGGCAAAAGCCAAAGATTCTTTGCCCATAAATATTCTAATATCTCCCCATTCTCACAATTTCCATTGCCATACACTTCCTTGGGCCCACGTTAGTTTTTGCTTGAATTACTACACTGTCCTCCCAACAGGTCTTCCTGCCTTGACTCTTCCCATCTCTTCTGTTCTACACACTCTGCTGAGTACAGATTTCCTCAGTGCAATTGTGAGCACCTCAGTAAAGGACTAAAAATGTCCAGTGACCCTTCTTCTGCTTACAGTAGACTTAAAGGATAATCTTCAAAAAATAATATGGCTTAACGTTTACCTCTCTCAAAACATAAGCTGCATAAGAGCAATAGCTTTCTTTTGACCTATACTGGCATAGGAAGGTGTGAGGAATGTTTGTTGAATGAATAAGTGAGCAAAAAAATGGATAAATGGTCGGATGTATGTAATTATGAATGAATAAACAAATGAAGGTTGGGTAGATGAAAATGCCCCCTATAGGGGTTTATTTATAGCATTTAATAATTAATGTATATAAAAGTGCCAAACACAGAGTCAAGGCTTATTAAATGTTGGTCCCTTTCCTATTTTTCTCTGATGTACTTCATACCTATCTCTTAACCACAGAAGGGCAAGGCCGAACCACGGAG
>PVLC010037912.1:0-15020 GCA_004027655.1 Graphiurus murinus
AGAAGAAGAAGAAGAAGAAGAAGAAGAAGGAGGACGGAGTGTATCTCAGAGTTAGAATGCCCCTGGGTATAATCCTCAGTACCAAAAAAAAAAACCTTTGGCTGGAACATGTTTGACTGTTCTAGAAACAGCATAGAGACCGTGTAGCTGGAGCAGAGGCAGGGTGGCTAAAAAGAAACATGGTGACAGAGACTGAGCTGGGAGCCAGGACATGAAGAACCTGTGGACCATGGTGAAGGCTGGTGTCTTTTCTGTGCAACGGGAGGACTTTAGAGCATTTGAGTAGAAAAGTGCCATGGTCTTTCTGGTATTTCAGGATGTCTTCTGGCTGTCATGTGGACAATAAGTTGTAGGAGTAAAGAAGGACTTGGGAAGACCACATCAGAGCTACAACAACAAACTGAGAGATAATGAAGGCTTAGATGGGGCTCTCTTTAGAAAGTTATTAAGTAAGCCCCCCTCCCCAACGAAATTATGGATTGAGCAGGGACTGTCATTTGGTGTTCAACTTCCAGGTAATGATTAATAAGGACTAGTTACTCTTATGGTGCCAAAGCAAGAGCACTACATATATGATTTTCTGGTGTCAAATATAAATATAGGCACATTAAAATTTTAAACTGTTTATCTAAGAAGATAGCCATTCATGAATTGGTTTGGGTTTCCCATGAAAGGGTGTTAGGGGACGGTTTTTATAAGGTGAACACAGAGGCAAGTCAAAGAAACATTTGATTAGTTTAAAAAAGTAAAACAGTTGTCTTATTTGGATAATTTCCATGGAAAGTTCTTAGAAGTTAGTTGGAGGTTCTGACAGGTTAAGCTCAAGTTTCATTTTACCATTCATACTGAATTGAGTTTTTTCTCACTTATGTAAGAACACAAGACCCTGGAGATAGCCTGATAGCCTTTCAATTTTTTTTTTTTTTAACATCGATCACAAGGCAGGAAGTCTAACTCTACAATTAAGAGGATCATGCTGCTCACTATTCTAGTGCAGAGGTCACACTGAGGTTGGTAGATGCCATGATCTATTCACTTGATTCAGTAAGAAGCACATGGGGATATTAGAACTAAAATTATTTAAATGAAATATGATTAATACTTTAAATCTAATTTCCAGGGTATAGAGAAACATTCCAGAAGATACCAAGAGGCTGCAGTCAAATACAGAAGGTGAATAATTCTAGGAAACAAAAGATTCACTCTCTTCAGCAAGTCAAAGTCATGAGAAAGGAACTATTTTAGTTTAAAAATTAAGATATATAGCAACCAAATACAAATTTTAGTACTAGATTGAATCCTGCTTTTAGTTTAGAAAAAATTAGCCATAAAGGATATTTTGAGGAAAATTACAGAAATTTGAATGTAGACATGTATTAAAGTCTATAAAGGAACTAGTATTGATTTTCTTAGATATAATAGTTCTATTTTTTACTTTGTAGGAAATTTTTCTTTGCAAAGACACTCACTAAAATGTTTAAGGTTGAAATGGCATGGTATCCATAATTTACTTTAAAATCCTTCAGCATGAAAATGTAAGCTTAATAGTAAAAGGATTTTTCTCCACATTCCCTGGATCCCAATAGACAATTCTAGTACTATTTGATCTGGAGCAAGTATGGCAGAGGGAAAGCCAGAGTAAAATTAATAACCATCTTATCCAGTTGATATTGTCCAGAAAATCATATGATCAAGTGAACAGAGCTTCAGAAAACTAAGCTTCACTATGGTTGTAATTCACTTGGGCTACAACAACAAAATGCCAGAAAACTGAGTAGCTTATAAATAACAGAAATTTATTTCTCCTAATTCTGGAGACTGGGAACTCTAAGATTGAAACTCTGATAAATCCAGTGTCTGATAAGGCCTACTTCTTTTTTTTTTTTTTTTTGAGGGGGGGGGATACCAGGGATTGAACCGAGGGGCATTCTACCTCTGAGCTACACCCCAACACCCCCAGAACTATTTTTTTTATTATTAATTTTTGAAGCAGGGTCTCACTAAGTTGTGAAGGACCTCACTAAATAGCTGAGGCTAGCTGTGAACCTCTGATCCTCCTGTCTCAACCTCCCAAGTTCTGGGATTACAAGCATAAGCCACCACACCCAGCTAGGCCTACTTCTTGGTTCACAGAACTTGGAGCTTCTCACTGTGTCATTACATGAGAGAAGGCTCAAGACAGCCCTCTGAGGCCTCCTTTAAGATAAAGGCAATAATTCCATGCAGATCCCTCATCACTTAATTACCTCCCAGAGGCACTCTGTTACTATCTCATTGGGGAACTCAGACCTTCCCATTGTAGCAACTATCTTCAAGGTCAGTCTACCTTTGGCTAAATCATGTTTAAGTTATATATAACACACTAAGGATCTCAGTGAGTCTGGCAGACCTTTGGATACAAAAGCTTACTATCATGACATAGTATTGGTGGGTAAGGCTAAGAAGCAGACCAAGTTTTAAGCTATTTGCTATTCCCGTTCACTCACAAGATGTTACTTCTGCAATATTCAGTATCCTAACAAGCTTACTCTGCCCAAAACAATGGCCCTACTCAAAGATGATTAACCAGATAGGAACATGACTAGGATATGTGCTAGATAACACAAGAAAAAGCTGTTAACAGAAGTCATAAAAAAAAATGTACTCTAGAAAAATGAAACTCACAAAGGAGGTTAGGAATAACCCATCTTTATGAACTCAAAGAAATGATGATCTGTTAAAAAAAATAACTACAAAGTTCAAAGCTTCAAAAAAAAGATGAGTCAACAGAAAGAAAATATGATCTGGAAGTGGTCAGAAAAATAATAATTATAATAAAAGAAGAGAAAAGAGTGTCAAGGATCAGACCAACTTGGGTTCCTTTGTTGGAAGCAAGAGAAAGAGACCTAAACTAACTTCAACCAAAGGTAAAAAAATAATAATAATAATTTAGTGGAAGAATACAGCAGAGCTTTGAAGATCAAAAGAAAGGCTGGCGAACCTGTTCACACAAGAGCAGAAAATTCCAGAAGGCCTGATGAAAGAATATTATCATAATGCATGAAATATAACTGTCTATCCCCACCCTTATTCAAGACACTAGATCCTGAGAAAAGGCTCTTCTCCTGGCCTTTGGTTATACCATTGCATTACATGAAAGAATTCAAGACAAGGAGGCTACAGGGATCTTTTCCACATCTCTAGTAGGAAGCAAGACTATGTTGATTTACCATCTGCCCCACTCCTGCACCAAACAGGAAAGAGACAATTCTTAAAAAGAGATAATATTGTTCTTATATGAACAAATATTGCCAAACCAAAACTTAGTAACCATCCACCACAAGGGCATAATAGACAGGTTTAAGAACAAATGAAAAGGGAAAGAACAAAAAAGGCTTACGAGGAACATGATGGTTCTAAAAGACAAAAGAGATCAATATAATATACTCGAATGTTTCTTTTTGAGGTAAATACATGATTAAATGAAACATAAGAATGCACAAAATATACTTATCTCCCTGATTTCCTGCTGCTTCAGTTTTTATGGGTATTTTAATGCTAAGTTGAGGTGAAGGCTGGTTAGATTTTCCAAGTTCCCTGTTCCAGCTATGGTTAACTCAGCATTGCTGTAGCCTAAACACTAATTTCTTGATGTGGCTCAGCACACAGCTCCCCAGAGAGAAGTACTGAGACTACTTATTGTTATTTCTAGCCTGTTTGTCATCCAGATCAAGTGTATCTATAATAAACAAATTAACTTCACATACTCACCTGCATCACACATGAATTATACTGAGCCGCCAAGCTGACCTGATTATAAAAGTTACAGAGAGAGTGGAGATGAATCTCTGTAGTTCCTTTTTACCTGCTGTTTCAAACTGCAACAAGACAAAAGAAAGGAAATATGACTTTTAATTGTATTTTTCTATTTTGAAAAGTTGGAAGAAACAGGAAGGAGAGAAATAAGGAGATGTGGTGATACTTGCTTAGAATGGCACCACCAAAGTTTGTGCCACACAGCAGAGTGGAGATGTGGGTCATGCTGACTAGTTGAGATAAGAAAGAAAATTTTTTACGTAAGTACTCGAATAACCCAAATTATCCGACTGCATCATAAGACAAGTATAAACCAAGGAAACCCTGGGTCCTTTAGCATAAAAATAGCCACTGAGGCCCTGAGAGGAATACTACATTAAAACAGAATGTCAGAGTTGGGCATGGTGGTGACACCTGTAACCAGGACGTTGGAAGCTGAGCCATGAAGATCACAGATTTGAAACCAGCCTCAGCAATTTAGCAGGACCCTGTTTCCAAAAGAAAAATAGAAAGGGCTGGGGGTACAGTTCAGAGGTATAATGAACCTGGGTTCAATCCCCAGTAACACACACACACACACACACACACACACACACACACACACACACACACTCTAGCAGTCTGACTAGGTAGTGCTTCACTGAGACTCTAAGTTTTTGTATCTCTATGTAGCACAGCCATTAAGAGCACAGCTTCCAAAAGCAGACTGGGCCTGTGTGTAGTTCCCAGGCCCACGCCTTCCTATAAAACCTCTCTGAGGTTTGTCTTCTTCATGAGATGTTTTGAGGATTACATAAAATAAAACGTGTAAGGCAATGAGAACAATACCTGAGGTACCAATTATTTCGTAAATGTGACCTGATATTTTTACTACCATTAAAATATCATGAATGGATAAACTCACAATAATAAAGGAAATGAACATTTGGGATCATATGGAAAATATTCTTTGAAACAGCTCAGTTTATATATATATATATATATATATATAGCTTACACTTCTTTTATGCTACATATATTGTATTTACATCTCATAGGTTCCGTGCATATTTTTGTGCAGAACA
This sequence comes from Graphiurus murinus, assembly GCA_004027655.1. NCBI lineage: Eukaryota > Metazoa > Chordata > Mammalia > Rodentia > Gliridae > Graphiurus > Graphiurus murinus. The sequence goes on from PVLC010037912.1 coordinate 4,860, forward strand.
CACATTGTTCGCTGATAAGATTGTAACTGATTTAAAGACAGAGATGACTTCTCACTCAAATATTCATGGACTTCAGCATGATATACTAAGCAATGTAGCCTTGGCATTTTAATTTTGTTCAAGAGCTATAAAATTAGCTTTTTGTTTTTAAGAAAATTGAGTAAAAGAATAATGACAAACACTAACATCCAAGTGCTTCCCAATACATTACAATACATTATCATGACACTCACTGGTGATAGACTACACTTGGACCTTTTTATTTTTATTTCTCAAAGAAGTCACATTTGTTGAGGTTGAATGTTCCCTAGCCTCTTAGCCTCTTACTTAAAAAAGAAAAAAAAAAAAAAAAAAAACAGTCCCTGCAACTTAGAACACCTGTTTTTTGCCTCCAAAGAAGATGTTGTGTAAAAGTGTACCTAATATACATATTAGACAACCAGATATTCTATAGGCAGGTGATGTGGAAATTAGAAAAAAACTAATAAATATTACATAGAAAATAAACTCTATCTTACTATAGTGTTTAGTCAATAAAGTAAGGGAATATTTTCCTAAATAATATTTATAAGGCAAGAATTTATATAAATGATGCCTACAATTACTATTAAAGTATAGCAGTTAAGAACCAAATCACATGGTGACTTCAATCAATGGTATTGTACTCCACCATCAGTACATTTTGGTCTTCATCAGTAATTTGTGTGGTGTGTGTGTGTGTGTGTGTGTGTGTGTGTGTGTGTGTATGTGTGTTACTGAGGATTAAACCCATGGGCCTTCTACCTCTAAGCTATACCCCCAGCCCATTTTTAAATTTTTATTTTGAAACTGGGTCTCATTAAATTGCGGAGACTGGTCTCAAACCTGTGATCCTCCTGCCTCAGCTTCCCAAGTACTGAGATTACAGATGGTGCGCCACCACACCCCGCATATAGGTGATTTTTAAACCCCTACTTTGTGATAGTTACTTACCAACTTGCAAATACTTTGTCCCTGATAATTTTTTTTTTTTTTTTTTTTTTTTTTTTTTTTTGCGGTACTGGGGATTGAACTCAGGGGCATTCTACCTCTGAGCTACACCCCCAGCCCTGTTTTTCATTCTTTATTTTGAAACAGGGTCTCACTAAGTTGCAGAGTGCCTCACTAGGTAGCTGAGGCTGGCCGAGAACCAGGATCCTCTGGTCTCAGCCTAAGAAATGCTGGGATTACAAATATGCGCCACCATACCCAGCTTCAGTCTTTATCTCTTTGTCTGCTCCACCCTTCCGAAAAGCACACTATAACCCAACCTCGGCATCCATGGATGCTTTCTGTCTTATCTGAGTCAGAATTATAAATAAGTAGAACAGCGCTCATCTAGTAAGCTGAAAAATGACTTACAGCATTGGAGAAAACTTAAGAAAGAAAAGAAGTGAACAGAATTATTTGAGAATAGTGGAATAATTTACAAAATTAAATAGGAATGATCTGTCCCTTGTTAGAGGTGACATAAGGAATTTTTAATGGGTCCATTCAGTTTCTGGTATAGCATGCAATTTTCCTGGTTTTCCCATGGTCTTTCAACTTCAGTTTCTTTATCTATGAAGTCATAGATAAAATCTATAGTCATCTATTTACTTCATAGGAAAGCTTAAGACAGAATGAAAAAAATGTTGATTAATAGTACTTTCAGACCCTTAAAGAAAGTTTATTTTAATCCAGTAGAAATCTAAAGTTATAAGTGATGTTAAGGCAAATCACCAATATTATTTTGAAAATTTTATTTCCTTTTGTATCTTTACATGCTCTTTGATATTCTACTTTTTCTAACTGCATTTTTACATATGTCCCTTATTTAAAACATCCGAAAAAATAAAAATCAAATATCTGGGATAATTTTGGAAGGAGATGTGTATCAAGATAAATAGAGTAAAACTCTAAGATAAAAGCAAATTATCAGTGGAACAACACCCAGCTAGCATCACTATTGTAATTATAGTTATATTATTGAATCTCCTTGCCTGAAAGGATTTGGGTTTTGTTATCTTCCTAGAAAAAAAAAAAGAAAAGAAAGTTGAGAAGCTATTAACCTTTGATAACCTTTACAATATTTTTTTCAAGTTTGCCATGTGCTACCAAGGGAACATTTCCAGACAGAGCAGAAAATTCATTAGACTTGAGTGTTTCAAATATCTATATCAAGGACAAGGACAAAACTGCTGTCATGGAGAAAGGCCTGGTACACTAGGGCACAATAACTTCAATTTTTCTTCTCTGGGTCTGGTGACCCACTCCATAAAAATGCCAACACTGCACTATTTGATCCAGATGAACCGAGGCTATGCCATCAAGATAAACACCATTTGCTGCGAATGCCCTGTGCACAGCACTGCGAGGTCGCATTCCTGATAATATTCAAAACCTCATTCAGTAGAGTCAAAAGTGACATCTGGTTTGGATGACATTTGCAGAATTCTGGGCCAAAATCTTTCTATCTCCCATAGGCAAAATTTCAATCAATAGGAATACTAGATTTAAATTAAGGTACATGTTAGTTGTCAGATACTATCAGATTTTTGATTACTGAGCTGAATAGCAACTATGATTCTGACACCTTTACCGATTTAGCTTGGTAATTTTTTTCAGACATACTCATGTAAACCACTGTTTGTTTTGTACTGATTTGACATACAGTAGCCCATCTTTATAAGTACCAGATGTTTCCCACTTTTTAAAGACTTGCATATGTCAGTTTCTCTGCATCTTTTGTTTCAAATCATCATCATGCTCTCTTTGTTCCTCTCCTCCCTTGGCTCCTATGACATGATTTCATCCTGAGTCCCGTCCAGCCTCTCTTCTTCTATTTCATGAGCTTCTAGTATCCTCATGTCCTGGATCTGTTCTGTTCTCACTCTATCTGTTCTAGATCATTTCATCTGATTTCTTGCTGATGACAAGAAATCTATACCAACATCTCTAACACTACCCATGTCTTTCTGCTGAGCCTCCAGTCTTGAATATCCTGTTACCTATTGAATAAATCTGTGTGGACATTGCACAGACAAATCAAATATTCCCCAAACTGAATTCATCCTCTCACATGTTTCTACACTCAATCCTTAGTTTTTCTATCTGTTCAAAATCCCTTGAACTCATTCCCTCTTCCTGTTCCCACTGGCTCTGCCTTCCAACAAGATTTTCATTGTTCCCACCTGGATGCCTAGAACAGCATCCTGGCCTTCCCACCTAGGATAACTGTTCCTGGTATCCCACTCCAAACTTCCATTCCCAATCTTCTGCCAACACGGACTCTAGAATAGAAATACTATTAGATGGTTCTCCAGCTCTCAGCCCTGCAGTGAATCCTCCTCACTGGCTCTGGGATGGTGTGTGTGCGTTTGTGCTGGTGAGAGAGAGGAAAGAGGAGAAGGAAAAGGAGGGAGTGTGTGTGTGTGTGTGTGTGTGTGTGTGAGAGAGAGAGAGAGAGAGAGAGAGAGAGAGAGAGAGAGAGAGAGAGAGAGAGAGAGGAGAGAATGAGAATGAGAATGAATGAATATATGGTAGGTTCTGGTATCCAGGTTGAAATCCACAAGACCATGTGACATCAGTCAGATCTCTTAAATCCTCACTCTAACCTGACTTTCCTCATCTGTTAAATGAGTATAACAACTGTATTTAATTCATCTGGGAGTTGTGAGGACAAAATGAGATAAAGTACACAAAGCATTTAGCCCAGTGCCTGGCATATAACTAAGCTAAACATTTGATATTAGTTATTGTCGGTATCATTTGACTAAATCCATGCCCTCAGTATTCTATGCAGCCCCTTCCCTCAATCTGCCTCTACTTCCTGCTCCCAGCTTGATCTGTGGACAAGCCTCTCACCCTTAGGACTGCATGTCCACCACTAGGTACTGTGTGTGGTTTCTTCCACTTCATGCTGTACAGATGCCAGCATTCTGTCTGAAATACCCTGCCTTGGGCCCTTCTTTTCCTGTCCAACTCTACTCACCCTTCAAGGCTCTTACAGGCATTTCTTTCTCTGGACCACTTTCCTGACCCACATGGTTACTTAGAATATGAGCCTGTGCTACATGTTTGATAATCATTTCAACATTTAAAGAGTATATTCTATGTGTCGAATGAGAACACATGGATGTCTGGGAATACAGATCTTACCCTCAAAGAGCATGTCATTTATAGCAGGATAGCAAACTCTGTGACAGGTGTGTGTCCAAGCTCCATGGGGCTTTGTAGAAGGTGCCCCTCATTCTTCCTTTATAGTTCTAAGATAGCTGTCTGGGTAAAAAATGGAATTTCCAGAATCTTTTGAGTATACAAAATTTGGCATCCACTTATCAATTATCCAAATTGAGATGCTCCTAAGAAATTAAAGAAGGTACTATTTTAACTACCCCAGGCCACAGGCACAAACCAGGACTGTCCAAGACAAACAGTATATACAGACACCATACAGCTCTGGTGCGACGATATGTGTCAGCCTCCTGTGTCACAGATAGAAGTGACCACTTCTTGCACAGAGCACAGTACCTGACACAGCATAGTATATGCCTGTTGAATGCCTGAAGTTCATGGGTTTTCAGGACAAAAGTGATATATCTGAGGACAGTCAGAAAACCACAAAGGGCAGGGTGTCTCGGGACCAAGAAGTGCCTATCTATCTTACCGCATCAGGCCATCAGGAGTCTGGCAGCAGTAAACCAAATGAGGAAAGAGAAACGAGCTTCCTGAAGGGCAACAGAGTGAAATATTCCCTTTATAGTTTTGTTGATTCACCCATATAATTCTTGGCTCACACCGCCTGGACAACATGGCAGAGGCAGAGGAGAGTAAGCTGCACGAAGTCTTCTGAGCGCCTCGTCTCCTGCGAGACTCAGGCCAACAGCAATGCTTAATTCTCCAGGAGCTATCAGGCTGCATCACCTGGCCTGATTTCCTTATCTTCACCACACAGGCAGATACACCTGTGACCCGAGACATTCAGCAAAATGAATGGCTTCCTCTTTTTCAGCTCTAGAGAACACGGAACTTATGACCACACAGGGAGGAAACTGTACCCTCAGAATATGGTTATCTGAACCATACGATTGAAGGAAAAGCAAAGAAATAACACCTGAAACAAACAGCTAAGGATAACTTACACTTGATAAGAATAGGTGCCTGTATAGGATTGCGGGAGCCCTCTATTCCATACATACTATATGTTGTCCACCCCTAAGGGATGATGATAAATGCCCTATTACAAGGACCAGAGAAAGGTCCTTTGGGCTCCTCTTTGTATTTTCAGAACATAGCAGTGAATGGAATGACCTGCAGGCAGTTTTCTCTTCTATTTATAACCAAAACTGAATATTTAGAAGCCAGTGGTGACCTCCTGACTGCAATTTGCAGTCCCTGAAGGGATGTATAAATAGATAAATGATTCAAATCCGGGAAAGTCCCTAACAACACTGCACAATAATCACAGGCTCTCAGAGCTAATACCACCCAGCTTCAGTGGGGACCCAGCCTCCACACAGGCCAAAGCACTCACAAGGTCTTTTTACACTTGATCTTTTCAACATCTTCATGAATTAGAAAGAGGAAAAGATTATAATATTCAGAGAGATCAAAAAAGACATGCATGTGTGATACAAAAAAAAAATTCCTGAGAAGAAAGAATCTAGGTATTCTGAATGCTAATTTTTGCCTTTGTTTTTTATAACAGAGAAAGCTTGCTTTTAAGATGGGCACTACTTCAGAACAATGCATCCATGGGTCTCTGGGCACTGTAAATTCCAAGAATTACGACAGCAAATAGAAATATAAATTTATTTTGCTGTTTCACTGATGGAATATGCAAGGAGTACCATACTGGGAATCAGTCAGCCTGCTTTGGGACCTCTCTCTGAAACTTCTACCTGGGGACCTAGATCTCAGCACTCAAGAGACCCAGTTCCTACATGAGAACAGCACTTTGTATTGCATCAATGAAATCACATACACAAGGCGTGGCCACTCATGGAGTATTATATAAACCCAAAATATTGAGTACATATTTGTTTTCTTTTCTCTCTTTAGTCCTGGAACTGAAGGACACTGAACAAATGAACTTATAACACAATCTTCCTTCTAAAACTTGTCCTGTTCTCAACTGCTTAGCATACCATAACCTATCACATAGACATGCTACATGAAAACCTGTTAATTTGTTGGTGTTCCTTATGCAAATCCACTAACTAGATAGACATTAAATACTAGGTCTGAGTCCAAATGGCAAGCACTGATTTCTTTGACATATCTAATGATATTCTATGCTAGAAAACTAGGTGTGTGTGTGTGTGTGTGTGTGTGTGTGTGTGTGTGTGTGTTCCTGGAGATTGAACCCAGGGGCATTTTACTTCCGAGCTACATCCCCAGCCCTTTTTCTTTTTTGTTTGAAAACAGGGTCTCACTAGGTTGCTGAGAGTAGCACTCTGTTGCTGAGGCTGTCCTAGAACCTATGATCCTCCTGTCGTAGCCTCCTAAGTACTGGGGTTATAGGCATGAGCCACCACACCGGCTGCAAAGCTATCTTTCAGAAGCAAAATGTGTAGATAAAAGTTATTTTCAGTTCAGAGGAGGGAGAAATTCTAGTGAAGATAAGGTCTAGCTACTAGTAAGTTTAAAATACAATCTCATTAAGAAGACAAGTTTAAATCCCCAGTACCACACACACAAAAAAGACAAATTTAAAATGCTGAATATAAATCAATGTCTCTTAGTGTAAACTCCTAAAGTAAACAATAATTAGTGATGAGACTGACTCAGGAGGGTTTTCTAAAAGCAGAGCTTGAGATAAACATGTGGGTGCCTTTGACTTCTTAAAGGAGTGTGCTTCAAGAAAGACTTTCAACAAAGAAGGAGAAAAGGAAAAGAAAGGAAAAAGGGAAAGAGAAGGAGCCCAGAAGGGTATATGGTATATCAAGAGGGGTCCGGAGCAAAAACTGCATACAGAGTTGACTCTGCTTTTCCATCCCCACATCAGTCAGTGGCCACCCCTGGCACAGCACAGACAATGACCTGTAAGCCTTTAGGCTTCTCTGGACAAGGCAGATGCATGGAGGCCAAGACCCTGAGCAGAGTGGGAGCAGCTGTGAGTGGTTCCCAGAGCACCAGCAGGGGCTGGGGAATGGACAGCCCAACAGGAGTGGGGCTCTGGATGAAGTGCCGGTAGCTTCCAGCACTGAGATCCTGGGATTATTTCAATACAGTTGTAAAGACCACTGAGGAGCAAACTGGAAACACTCACTATACTTGCTTTCCAAAATTTCTAGTGTTTGCTGGCCAAATTCTGAATGTGAAACTCGTTTACGTACCGAAGAAGAGACCCTGCCATAATTATCTTTTAACTTTCACATCTTGCTACATGCTGTGAATTTGGTGTTTCCAAATAGAATGGTGTGGAATGGTATGGAATGGAATAAAATCAAGTTTCCTAAAATGAGATAGAATTCTCAGAGGGATGTAAGGCATCTCCTTCCAGAAAACATGCTAAGTTCAACCACACTGATTTGAAGCAGAACTATACTGTTAGCAAATATGCACTTGCTAAGACAAGCATGTGCATAAGGCTTTTTTTATTTTTATTTTTTGTACTGGGAATTGAACCCAGGGGCCTCCTATCTCTAAAAAGCACCTCCAGCCCTACTGTATTTTTAATTTTGAATCAGGGTTTCACTAAGTTGCTAAGGGACTCACTAAATGGCTGAGGCTGGCCTCAAACCTACAATCCTCCTGTCCTAGCCTCCTAAGTACTGGGATTATTAGAATGTGCCTCCACACCCAGCTGCATAATACTTTAATCACCCTGAATTGAATACTTTAACCATTCCACAATACAGAAACAGAGACAGGGTGAGTATTCTAGTGGAAAAATAAAAAGAACTCAGTAAGTTTTCAGGGTTTAGGACAAGCATCCCAGCTGAAACTTATTGTTGAAATGTTTCTCCCAGAGTGAGACAGGACCCCAGGTTACCAGGAAGAAAGGAAGAGCGATTACTCAAAGCAGGGGTACTGGAGAACATTGGTGAACAAGTACAGACCAGCTAAGTCTTGTGTGATAATTGTGGTGATGTTTACTCCCTTAAAATAAATAAAAGTTGCTTATAAAAAGAACTCTCCTCAAAGAGAAATATAAAGCTGCAGATTTTCAAAATGTAACTTCTGACAGTATGGAGGGGAAAGAAAGTTATTTCCCACAGACTATTTCTCCCTCCAGCTCTGAGTAAATTTTACCTACCCTCATATCCCCACAAAGTGAAAACAGTAATAACAATTGTAATGACTCTCAGTGTTCACTGAGAGTTCCCTGTGAGCCATGCACAGTTTTGCATGAACTAACACTCATTCTGACAAGTAGACACCATCTATTATTATCAGCTCACAGATGAGGTAACTAAGTCACAGAAAGTAAGAGGTTTTCCCAAGATAAGTAGCAGAGAAGAAACTAGAACCTATTCAGTGTGATGCTTTTAACTGTTACTCTGTGGTCAACCCTTACCATTCATTCCCAACACCATTGTAAACTTTTGCCCCATGTTGTCTAAGTTGCAATTATTTGTGAGCCAAGACCCTGCGATATCTATGTGTCAGTCAAGAACCATTGTCACCCTCTAAGAACCACACCCCGATTTCTCTCTCGAAACACACCCCTCTTCCATTCTCATTCAATTTAGTTCCTGTGAATCCGACTCTGCCCTTTAGGCTAGAAATGGAGCAATCCATCGGTCCATGCACAAACTACTCAATGCATTCACGGTTTAATATCCATCCCTCTGAGGCTCTGCAAAGACTTGTCCAAACAGGTGAGAACACTCACAAAATGTCATGTATTGATAACTCCTTTCATTCCTAAATCCCATCTTCTTTTTCCTCAGTCCACACGCCTTCGTATTTGCCCTGAAGTACACACAGATGCAGGTGACCTTTTCTGTTGTCATCATCATCCCAGGTCTAAAAAAGACAGAAATCTCAATGTGCTCCTCCCCACCCCCACCCCTGGGAACCACAGGGGCATAAAAACCCTAGCAATCAAAGGCAGTCCCTACAATTTGAACCAACTTCTTTATTGCTCCTTTACTGCTGTAATTGTACATATTTTTGCTACAGGTGGATTTAAAATTTTTATAGTATTCTTTATGATATCAGGGCACAGAATCCATTTCTCCTGTATTTTATAGCATCAGACTATTTCAGGCAATATTCTTTTACTCTTGTCCTGGGCCTGTGTGCATGTCTCTCTTTGGTCCCTTTTATGGGGAATAGTTTAATAGGTTTGACACAAAGTGAAAAGTTTGTTTTTCCAAGATGCAAGTTGTAACAGAGCAGGTAAGTAGACAGTGTGGGCTATAGAGTAAAGCAAACCCTCCTTGGTTTTAGAAATAATCGCACAGCTCAGACAAACCTATGATCAATATATCTAGTTTACTGATGATAACTCTTTAACCTGGTTTATAGGTTCAGAGAAATTCACCTCAGGGTTATTACAGAAATGTGATCAAGATTGAAACAAGAAAACATTTATTCATAAAATATCATGGGATACATTGCAGAGTAAACATATATGGTCTTCTCTGGGCCCATTAACAAGACATTGCAAAGGGCGATTGAGGGTATAATTCTATATTGGCATTAAATTTGTATTCTTACAAATAATTTCCAAGCATGTCTAGGGAGGTGAGTTTTGCCTGTCTTTATGGAGTTTCAGCCATCATCCTTAAATCCTTCTGGCACGAGGACATGACCACAACCAGACCTAAAACAATGCCTCTGACTCCCAGCTCTTATCCCTTCCTCCAAAGATGATGCACTTTATCTGACTCCCCCCTCCAACTTTCTGAATATTCAAACTGGCCTCCTCTTAGTTGAACATGTACCCACCTGGTCTAAGAAACTGCACCGTAAGCCAGGCATAGTGGTGCATACCTGTAATTACAGTAGTTGGGAAGCTGAGATAGGAGGATCACAGGTTCAAAGTCAGCCTCAGCAACTTAGTGAGGCTGTCAGCAACTTAATGAGACCCTGTTTCAAGGTAAAAAAATAAATAAATAAAATAGGGCTTGGGGTGTACCTCCAAGGTACAACGCTCCTGGGTTCAATCCTCAGCAGGACCAAAAAAAAAAGAAGGAAGAAAGGAGAGGA